>JABSTQ010002440.1:0-43880 GCA_013358835.2 Ixodes persulcatus | reverse complement strand
GCGCCTGGCTCCAGCGGAGTCCGACAACGAGGACGACCGTTCACGTACGACCGATCTACAACTATCGCTTTTGTTTATTCGCACATTGTGGGTGAGAAATACGACTATCGTCGAAATAAGACACGTTCTCGGATTACCTATAGACGTTTGCAAGCATGGCGTCCCGGCTGGTGCCCCATCCATGCAAGCACATGCAGCATGCACGTGAAGAAAGCCTTGGCAGGCCTGGAATTACACGTGATTGCTCACACGAGGAAGAGCATGGCGGCCGCCAGATGCCCTGTTTGCAATCGTCTGCTAGCAGCCGGCGCCTTTGGTGACGAATGTGTCACGCGACCACCGACTGACGAGATCCCGCGAGGCCAGTGATGAGAGCAGATCAGGGCCAGATAAAGTTGCGCGTTCACGCATGGCATGTGGATTCAGCTCCTCACGTGACTGAATTCGGCGAATAGCAGCGCCGCGCGTTCGAGGCGCGCGGCGGGCTCAAAAGCCTGGGAACGTAGGCCGGGGCGCGTGCAACGTCTACTTTGCTGCACGACACTTGATACGGCTCCTCACGTGATCGGATCTCGGCGAATAGCGGCGAGGGCGGCATGCGGCATGTGGAATCAAACGCGCAACTCTGGCTCCCGTAGGGAGCCTATACAGGAACTCTAAGGCCGCCGTGCCTTGCGCGCCTTTGATTTATATGCGGACACCATAGGAAACAGAGAAACCTTTGTGCAGCGCCGCGGAATTCTAGCGTGACGAAACGCTGCGGCCGCGGCCATGTGCTACAAGGTGCACGCTGGTATCTTTTGTGGGAGGTCGTGAGCACACCTTTAGAGTTTAGTGCACCGAACAAATTCTTCGGCGCATTCTTTTCTTGTGTCCACGTATGGTCGACGAGTTCGAAGAAGACGAAGCGTGGCAGCCGGCCACAAGGGACAACACGTGGCAGAATCAAAGAAGCGGAAGACGAAGTCACCGACCTGCCTACCACGGCCGGTAACACCTCCAAGATCCCTCCGACGCGCGGCCCAAATGACCGAGAAGGAACCGCTCTACTCGCCCTTCTTCGGCGTCATGGGCGTCGTCGGGGCCATGGCGTTCAGCGCGCTGGGAGCCGCGTACGGCACGGCCAAGTCCGGAGCGGGCATCGCCGCCATGGCCGTCATGCGGCCAGAACTCATCATGAAGTCTATCATCCCAGTCGTCATGGCGGGCATCATCGCCATCTACGGCCTGGTCGTGTCCGTGCTCATCGCCAGCGACATCAAGGAGGGCTACAGCTTGTTCAAGTCCTTTCTGCACATGGGAGCGGGGCTCAGTGTCGGTCTCAGTGGGCTCTCGGCGGGATTCGCCATCGGAGTCGTGGGTGACGCTGGCGTTCGCGGAACGGCGCAGCAGCCCAGGCTGTTTGTGGGCATGATCTTGATTCTCATCTTCGCTGAGGTCCTTGGTTTGTACGGTCTTATTGTGGCCCTCATCATGTACTCTCGTGGCAGTAGCTGAGTGAAATTCTGTGTGATCGTACCAGGTGTACCCCTTTTTTGTTTGGATGTGTCCCGAGTGCAGGCCATGAGAATGCAAGGTGTAACATCGATAAAACTTGTTGTTCATGTTTCCACGTGAGGCATTCACGGTATTCTGTTTGGGTTCGAAGACCCTGCTGTCCTGGGGGATGCCTCGGGGGCTTGGATAGGCTTCATTTCTGTTTTCCTTTTCCCAAAATAATCTAAGCGAGCCCTTTCGTCATGATGTTGGTGGGACAATGCAAAACAGTTGAAGTTAATTTCATGTTTTTGCCGCATACCATGTTAAGAGGTCCATGTGCTTGTGTCAGTCTCACCTGAGAAAAAAAATAAAGGGCTTATGGCGCTTTAATAGCGTGCTAAATGGTAGTGTCGTTTTAAAGCTGAATCACATTGATGTGGTTTGATATATGTTTTCTCAGGTGTCATCACGTTGTTTGTGAGGAAAGTTTTAAGAATTTCAAATTACAGCAGGCGACTCATAATAGAGAATGTGAGACTGTGTACAATGCATGCGTGTTAGAGTGACAGTGATCTCCACTCAAACTCTAAATTATCCGAAATTGTAAATGAAATAATATCTGTTCTAAAATTTACCAACTGTGTGTCGCTTAGAGCAGGGATCAGCAACCTTTTGCAGCAGCGGATTAAATCGCTGCATAGAAAAAAAAAAAGAAAAAAAAGGGGAATCAATTAAAAACAAAAAGCTAAAAGAAAACGAAAACTCGCCTACTGAAAGTGATTTGCAAATATATTCTGTGATTCAGACATATGTAACGTAAGATTTCTCGAGCCCCCCCCCCCCCCCCTTCCTTCCCCCCAAGTAAGATTTTGGTTTTTCAGTACTGCTTGAAAGATGCCAAAATTCACGTTGAAACGTTTAACCCAGAGTCGCAAAACATTTTGGAGGTGCTCATGTGCCATTTTCAAGACCAACATTTGACTTCAGAGTCTTCAGCTTGAAAGAGTATTCAGATATATACCTGCTGTAGCGAACACTTCGATCGAGGCCGCTGCAAGATTTCATAGATTTAAGAACTTTAGTTCGCGGAGGCCAGCGAAAAACTTAACAAAGTTGTTCACTGCAAATGCATAAATTCTTCATTGGCTGCTAGGGGAGGAGCTGATAAAAAAAACTCTATCTGGCAGAACTATTGAACTTGTTCAGAGTTAATAAGTTCGATTACGCCGGGTTTGAAAACAAACATATCCCTCGTCCGGAATTATGTGTTTGGGAGGAAGGGGCGGGTGGAAGCCTTTGAAGCATGCTTTTAAGTGCTCAACCGGGTGATATCATGACCGCGAGGCGTATACTGGGGCTGGGGGACGGACAGGGTGGAGACTGGGTTTCGGCTACAGGATGATAATGTTTAATTAGGCACGATTTAATGGTAGCGTCCGATGGTAAGTCCCACTCTGTCTCTTCAGCATTCGTCCGCGGATTCCCCTTTTAAAGCCGCGGTGACGTGACGATATATTGTGACCAGAGGGCCCCTGATGTGATTGGAGGTGGCTGTCGGAATCGATGAAAATAAGGTCCCACAGCCCCTGTCACTGGCCCGGAAGTTTACAGCTTCGCAGCAGCGGCTTTTTTTTATGTCAGAGAAAGAGGAAGACATAGACCCATTGACGTTGGTAACTTCGGCATAGGTTTGAAAGCCCTGGCTCCGGGTCTTCGAGAGGGTCTCTGTCGAGCCATGGTGTCGCGGACCGTCCCTGTGATGTCCGAGTCCCACTAGATCGACAAACAGAAACAACAGACAGCGACAAGCTTCAGCCAGATTCTTCCGCGATTTGGCAGGCTTTTTCAAATAAAGGAGGCTATGCTCAAACACAAGCATCATGTACGGGAGGGTATCTGGCAGGCTTTCAATCGCTCGTGCTTACTTCACGAGCACCAAACGACTAAACGCCTGCCAAAGGTACCATCGCGAGCATGTTGTGTCGGTTGTCTTTGCTTGTCGCTCTAGTGGGACTCGGGCATAATTGCGCCGTGATCCGAGCACGACCTCGTCGGGGTAGAAACATAACAGCACTTAAAGGGAAGCTGAAGAGCTTTTCGAAAAAAATGAGTTAATGGTTGATTCTGACGTGTCTGTGCCTGCTGAGTCCAAATATCACAACCGTTTGACCCCAAATAATCCCTAAACGCGAAAAAAAGCGAAGAAACCAGAGGTGATCGCCGCAGCGGCACGCCATTGGCTAGTGACGCGCGACGCGCCACTACGTCATAAAAGGACCATCCCGATTCTCGTTTGCTCCGTCGCTTGCGGAAGTAGCCGGGCGCCGGGTCTTCTGCTCTCGTAAATCGGGTTCGGCTTCTGATTTTTCGAAATCTTTCGGTGGATTCGAAAAAGGAATGTGTCCAGACGACCCTCGACGTGATAAAGTACGCGTTCCAGCCGTTGGCAAAGTAGGAAAATGACCCCCCGCAGTAATAAACGCAGATACGAGGAACTGCTTGCGCGGACGCGACATGGCCGGCTTCATACCTTCAGGAACGTACTGACTGCTATTTACTGTAACTTAAAACGTTGACAATAAACGGAGTGTTATTGACGGGACGGCCCAAGCCGGATTAGCGTGACCCTCCCGAAAACGGTCGTCAGAGGACAAGAATTCTGCAAACATCGTCCTTCGTGCTTGCCAGCTGCTGGACGCGTGAGCGCGCAGGCTGCATTGTTCATCAAGGCTGAAGTGGTTTGAAGGGATAGTATAATCGGCTTCGGGCGACGGGAGAGCTTCCCTGAGATGAGACGGATGATAAGACAGGGTCGCCGTTCTGCCACCACCACGTCCTTGCGCACTATGCGAATAACTGCGCAGAAGGTCTATCCTTGTGATAGCGGTACCCTCTGCTGCGTTTAGTTTGTTTGCCACAAACTATTACGCCATTATTGTTTTAGAAAAAGCCGAGATGTGTGCCCGGCAGCCCTTAATTTGATACCGAAATCGTGAAAGCTTCCTGGGCCTCTACATTCGCATACTTTTACCAAGATTTGTTGACTGCATCACACCACCACCAAGCATAATCATCGTCCGATCGCATTTCTACAGCACAAAGAATTGTTGCATGACACAAACGTTATACGGAAAACACTGCGTAACTTGTAAAAAAAGAACTCAATCCAGAACAGAAGGTCGCATGCTTTGTATTTCCAGAAACCTCTCCTGAAGAGAATATGAACCTTTGGAAGGAAAATTTAACAAAATTTATGTTTACGTTTAAAAAATATGTGACCTCAAATAATGCCAGCAACTGTAAAAAAAAAAAAAAAGGTTTATGCTAAAACAAGCTGCACCGTGAAAGTCGCATTATGAATTGCATGACCATTTATTAGAGCAAGCCCTTCACTCCCAAATGGCTGGGTAGCCGAGTAGATTAAAAGCAAAAGAGAATGATCTTGCGCTACCCAAGATTGTTTTCTTTTTTTTTCCTAGATTTCCCGGACCGGAGTCGGTCCGGAAAATATGGTCACTTCAACAATATAAGAAACCAACACTAAAACACTAATATAAGCGGTTAACGCAAGAGAGCCAGTGGAAACCCGCTATTCGGCTAAATGATCGCGGCTTTTCTAGCACACTGCACAATTCTAATAACATAATAGCTTTTTTCTAGAACAGTCGACCTACAATTCCTACCTAGTTGCGTTTCCTCTTTGTTTCTGATTTTTATAGCGCTGAATTGCCTTCTTACCTTCAAAGATGTTCGACAGAGTGTCGGGTTCAGGCGAGCCTTCTTCAGACCCAAACCCATACGTACACAGTTTTCATATGCGCCGTCCGAAACACGTTTCGAACAAAAAAGGTTTACTTGCTCAAACCCACCCACCCCTTTAAAATCTCGGTGACGAAGTGAAAAAGACGGTAAGCGGGAAGAACAACTGCGACGTGCGCTGTTCGTAAAAGCTGGCGGCTACACATGAGTACGGCATCGCGCAACAGCACGAGTCAGTTGGTTCGGTACCACGAGAATTCTGCAAACCCGTGAACAAACAAGAGAACAATCAACACGTCAGGCGATTGAGTCCATAGCATGACCGGTCAACGGATAAAAGCAAGCGCTATGCAGCGGCAGAACGACGACGGCTCGAAAAGACACTACAGCAGCCTACGAGGAAAGCGCGGCCAGCCGCGGCGGGGTCCCCCGGCCGGTCCTTTTGTGACGCCGGCTGACGGGTTTCCTCCTCTCTCCCCTTTCCCTCTGCTTCGGAGAGGCGTGGCTTCGGCGCTACTTTGAAGGCGCTTTTCCGGTTAATCCGCGCAGAAAATGACCAAACCAATACGATATTCGTGATGGCTGAGATCTGATTAACTAGGCTCAGGTGTTTTTTCTCGTATTTAAAACCGCTTCAGCTTCCCTTTAAAGGCGTGCTCCAAAGGCTCCGGTAGTGCGGTACGCGGAACACGGTAACGGTTTGTAAAAAGTCCCTCTTAGAGGGACTTTTAGTTTCTATTATAGACGATTGCAAACAGGGCATCTGGCGGCCGCCATGCTCTTCCTCGTGTGAGCAAGCACGTGGAATTCCAGGCCTGCCAAGGCTTTCTTCACGTGCATGCTGCACGTGCTTGCACGGATGGGGCACCAGCCGGGACGCCATGCTTGCAAACGTCCAGAGCCGTTTATTGAGAGAGTTTGGCCATACATTGTTTTGAATAGGCGAGCATCTCGGGCCAACCACAGGCCGCGAAACAGCCCCTAGCGGTGGTCGCGTGCTCTAAATTTGTGCCACGACTATACTTCGTTTCACCTTATGTGCGAGCGAAGGCAAAACTGGAAGCGCGAGCACGGAAGCTCCGTGCGTTCAGCCTTTGCTCGAGCGCGCGAGCTGGGGAGAAATGCAAAAAGCGGTGGTCTCGCGCTTCTAGCTTTGGTTTCGCTCGCAGGTAAAGTGAAACGAAGTATAATTTGAGCCGTGCCGAGCGGAGCTCCGCGTCTCAAGACGCTCGCGCACCCCACCCTTTGCACTGCTTCCTTTCAGCCAGTCTCAGGACGCTGTTCTAGCAGTGCAGACAAAGGCATGGGCACGAGCGCGTGGCTTTAGAAAGTGCCTCCTATGCACGAGGTCTCGTACAAACAATAGCGTTTCGCTGAGCTAGGCTCACGCGCCTGTGCCTTTGTCTTCACTGTCGACATTTGTGAGATGGAGTAGAGGTCTCCTGATTGGTCGACGCTGTGTCACAAATTTAGTTTACGCTCTAAGCGTGGGGGGAATATTCGGCGCTGGCGGCGGCCTTTGCTCCGCCTATTGTCCAAACTCTCCTAATATACGGCTCTGCAAACGTCTATAGGGACGCCATATTTCTGGGTGCTGTTCAGAGCGCATGCTCAGAACGAGCTCACATTAATCGGTTGCTATACTTCGTTTCACCTTATGTGCGAGCGAAGGCAAAGCTGGAAGCGCGAGCACAAAAGCTCCGTGCGTTCAGGCTTTGCTCGAGCGCGCGAGCTGGGGAGAAACGCGAAAAGCGCTGGTCTCGCGCTTCTAGCTTTGGCTTCGCTCGCAGATAAGGTGAAACGAAGTATAAGACCGGCAATCCTGATAGTGTGGAATGCACGGTGCAAACAAACTGTGGAAGCTCGCCATTAGCATGCGCTCAGCAGTCGCGCACACGGCTGTGGTCGCCAGTGAATATACTTCCTATTGATGACGTGAACGATCAAAAGCGTCGTTGTGATCGGCCTTCCACGATTGGCCGAATGCTGACTATGACGTCAGCAAAGGGTTTCTGATCGACGGAAATAGGAGTAATGCAAGAACTTCCATTTTGACGCGTTTCCGAGTGTTGCTTTCAGAGCGCAATCATTTGAAGCTTCGACCATGCTCTTTTGCAAACACTATCGAACTTGTTCGCAACATAATGACGTTACGAGAGGAAACCATAGGAGGGCGCCATCAAAACATCGCCCCGCTAATAGAACTTGAGGAGATCGTTACGGTATGCCCTGTACGAGACTGGTATTCCGGTACGACCTACCAAATTTCAGTATCGTAAAGGGCTGAGAAATGAGCTTTAGCAAACCATGTTCGATCACGGCAACGTATCATAGGAACGTCTAGCACGTGCAGCTTCGAGCATACCATAGTCTCCTATATACTGACAAAGCCTGTCAGATCGCCACGAGAAGCGGCCGCCGAAATGGAAAAGGTGGAGTGGCAGACAACGAATGAAAGGAGAGCCACGTGACTGGCGCCCCACTGCGGCGGAACGCCGAAACACGTTTCTCCCGAGCGAACAGGTGTGTTTCGGGTCCTCGCCGCTGCAAAAGCTGTGCGCTGACGTCCAGGTTCCCCCAGGGTTCCCCAAGAAATGACTCTTTGATGCTCTGTGCTACCAGATCCTCGCGCTCCAAATCTCGACAGGCGGCTCCGTCGTCGAACTGACAGGCTTTGCAAGTATAGAGGTATAGCCCCTTTATCTTGGAAAAGTGGCGCCATTCGTGGTTGTGGGAATGCTCGAGATACGTGCCGCGCGCCACTTCTCCGAAGAACATGGCGTCTGAAATCTAGCTCGGTGTTTCGCTGTGACGCCATGATCTTCCCAAGGGCTGCACGTTGCACGTGCCTCGTGCATGAACGCATATTGCGCAACTCTTGAAACATGAAGGGGATTTATATAGAGGAGGCTATGAACGTAATCATGCGACACGTTGTGCAACTAGGAATAAAACAATCGTTCAGTTAAAGGGGCGATGCAACAATTTTTGTACTTTGCGCAAATACCGCTTAGAACGGACCCCTGACGTTAATGACCTATGAAACACGCGTTCGTTTTTCACCCCACGCAATAGAAGTCCCAGTAAAAAATTAAAGAAAAACGAGCAGCGTTCACCCCCTCAACTCGCAGCCAGAACAAGCGGCCACGTGATCTGGAGCCGATTCTATGCCGCCAATGTTGATCATAGCCACGCGCTGGGGTTGTCAAAGCACAGGACACGCGCTGAGTCCCAGACATTGTTATGGCTCGGCTATTGTCGTCGTTGCAGCGATTGGACACGGGCCACTACCCGAATGCTTCTCGAGCTAGTAATTATCACGAGCCCAAATTGAGTGCCCACGCAATGCTCGGGTCCAATTTATGAACAGCATTCAAATCTCGTCATATGGGTGTACTGCGATCCCCACTTTACGTCATCAAATTTTGCAAAGGAGAGATTGAATGAAAATGATCGCTTTTGTCTCTGAAATTACACCGCAACAAAGGAGTTTCTTGGCCAGTGGCGTTGCGTGCGAGTAACCTTGAGTCCCACTATACTCTGTTTCACCTTATGATGTACCGCAGGAAAGGCTACAAGCGCGAGCTCCTTTCTCCAGGGCACATCTCGACGGCACAAGCTCTCGTGCGTTAAGAGCAGCTCTCAACTCTATGAGCTCGTGCTTCTAGCCTTCTTTGCGGTACAACGTAAGGTGAAACGGAGTATAGTGCCAGTAAGCTCGCGCAGAGTGAAAAACATTCCAACTGAATATCGTTGCACCGCGCCTTTAAATCAAATAGAGAACTATGATCTAAAAGAAGAAAAAAAAACATAAAATAATACTTTCTTTGTGTATTTTAATACATTTTATACTTACTTGAATTGGACGAATAATTCCGAAAAGTCAATGCAGTGCTTAATTTTAATCCCAACGAGCAAAAAAAAAAAAAGAAAAGACAAAAACTGTGATGCTAACCAATCTAATAAAAACACTAGTTAGTTCAAAGTAATGGTAACGACAAGGGGCACTTTTAGCTAAAAAAAAAATGACTATGAAAAGTGTGCTGATTTACCCTCTGCTGCTGAATGAGTTGCGAATATATTGAGGAGGTACTCCTGCTCGGAGAGTGTGGTGAACCGCCCCCGAAGCGTTTAAGGTACAGAAACAAAAATCAAAATAGGGTGTAGTGCACTTGCACTACACCGTACTCATAGAGATACCTATACTCTGTTTCATACTTAGCGTGCAACGCTGTCAAAGCTACTGGCGCGAGCGTGGTGCTTAATCTCGTCGATCATTTGCACGCGATCTCGCGCAAACAAAAATATAGATGAAGCCACGCGCTCGCGCCAGTAGCTTTGACAGCGTTGCATGCTAAGTATGAAACAGAGTATAGGGTGCCTCAATGTCCTTCTGTTTAGGGTGATGCTATCGTTTGTAGTACCCGATGCCGACAGCACGCGCTCACAGGGAAAATACAAAGAAATCGCAGGAAATAAAATGTCGCCGTAGCACAGTCAGCGCTACGAGCGCGTGCAGGGACACGCTCTTTCACGCGCTTCAGAACAAAAAATAAAAATAAGGGTTCGAAACAAAATGGCCAGATGTCATCACCCCAAGCAAAGCGCACATGAAGGCACCCTATACTTCGTCTCACCGTAGATTGGAACTAACCGCGAAGGCTGTGCTAGCGCGAGCGGCCAGCTTTGCCTGCCTTGATTAGAGCACTTGCTGCACGAGCGCTCCGTGCAGCCGCCACGGCTTCATTCAAAGCGACTAGCTCGCGCTTTTAGCACGCGCGGCTAACAATAGTCCATACTAAGGTGAGACTAAGTATAAAGATACCTATAAGGAGTATTCACTGGGCGCCATATTTGTGGGTGCTGTTTAGAGCGCATGCTCAGAACGAGCCCACATTAATAGTCTGCTAAGAACGGCACTCCTAAGGGTGCGGAATGCACGTTACAAAAGAACTGTGGAAGCTCGCCATCAGCACGCGCTCAGCAGTCGCGCACACAGCTATGGCCGCCAGTGAATACTTCCTATACTTCGTTTCACCTTATGTTGTACCGCAGCGAAGGCTAGAAGCGCGAGCTCATAGCGTTGGCAGCTGCTCTTGAGTCACGAGAGCTTGTGCCGCCGAGATGTGCCCCAGAGCAAGGAGCTCGCCCGTGTAGTCTTTCCTGCGGTACATCATAGGTGAAACAGAGTATAAGGAGTATTCACTGGGCGCCATATTTGTGGGTGCTGTTTAGAGTGCATGCTCAGAACGAGCCCACATTAATAGTCTGCTAAGACCGGCAATCTTGAGGGTGCAGAATGCACGTTACAAAAGAACTGTGGAAGCTCGCCATCAGCACGCGCTCAGCAGTCGCGCACACAGCTATGGCCGCCAGTGAATACTTCCTATACTTCGTTTCACCTTATGTTGTACCGCAGCGAAGGCTAGAAGCGCGAGCTCATAGCGTTGGCAGCTGCTCTTGAGTCACGAGAGCTTGTGCCGCCGAGATGTGCCCCAGAGCAAGGAGCTCGCGCGTGTAGTCTTTCCTGCGGTACATCATAGGTGAAACAGAGTATAAGGAGTATTCACTGGGCGCCATTTTTGTGGGTGCTGTTTAGAGCGCATGCTCAGAACGAGCCCACATTAATAGTCTGCTAAGAACGGCACTCCTAAGGGTGCGGAATGCACGTTACAAAAGAACTGTGGAAGCTCGCCATCAGCACGCGCTCAGCAGTCGCGCACACAGCAATGGCCGCCAGTGAATACTTCCTATACTTCGTTTCACCTTATGTTGTACCGCAGCGAAGGCTAGAAGCGCGAGCTCATAGCGTTGGCAGCTGCTCTTGAGTCACGAGAGCTTGTGCCGCCGAGATGTGCCCCAGAACAAGGAGCTCGCGCGTGTAGTCTTTCCTGCGGTACATCATAGGTGAAACAGAGTATAAGGAGTATTCACTGGGCGCCATATTTGTGGGTGCTGTTTAGAGCGCATGATCAGAACGAGCCCACATTAATAGTCTGCTAAGACCGGCACTCCTAAGGGTGCGGAATGCACGTTACAAAAGAACTGTGGAAGCTTGACATCAGCACGCGCTCAGCAGTCGCGCACACAGCTATGACCGCCAGTGAATACTTCCTATACTTCGTTTCACCTTATGTTGTACCGCAGCGAAGGCTAGAAGCGCGAGCTCATAGCGTTGGCAGCTGCTCTTGAGTCACAAGAGCTTGTGCCGCCGAGATGTGCCCCAGAGCAAGGAGCTCGCGCGTGTAGTCTTTCCTGCGGTACATCATAGGTGAAACAGAGTATAAGGAGTATTCACTGGGCGCCATATTTGTGGGTGCTGTTTAGAGCGCATGCTCAGAACGAGCCCACATTAATAGTCTGCTAAGAACGGCACTCCTAAGGGTGCGGAATGCACGTTACAAAAGAACTGTGGAAGCTCGCCATCAGCACGCGCTCAGCAGTCGCGCACACAGCTATGGCCGCCAGTGAATACTTCCTATTAGCCCCGTGCGCGACCGAAAGCGTCGCTGTGGTCGGCCTTCCACGATTGGCCGAACGCTGACTATGACGTCGGAAAGGGGATTTATCATCGACGGAAATAAGAGGAATTAAAGAACTTTAATTTTGACGGTGTTGGCAGTGTTCCTTTGAGAGCGCAATGATTTCAAGCTTCCACCATGCTATTTACAAACACCATCGAACTTGTTGTTTGCAAGGTAATAACGTCACAAGGGGGAACCACAGGAGGGCGCCACCAAAACATCTCGCCGCTAATACTTCGTTTCACCTTATGTTGTACCGCAGCGAAGGCTAGAAGCGCGAGCTCATAGCGTTGGCAGCTGCTCTTGAGTCACGAGAGCTTGTGCCGCCGAGATGTGCCCCAGAGCAAGGAGCTCGCGCGTGTAGTCTTTCCTGCGGTACATCATAGGTGAAACAGAGTATAAGGAGTATTCACTGGGCGCCATATTTGTGGGTGCTGTTTAGAGCGCATGCTCAGAACGAGCCCACATTAATAGTCTGCTAAGAACGGCACTCCTAAGGGTGCGGAATGCACGTTACAAAAGAACTGTGGAAGCTCGCCATCAGCACGCGCTCAGCAGTCGCGCACACAGCTATGGCCGCCAGTGAATACTTCCTATACTTCGTTTCACCTTATGTTGTACCGCAGCGAAGGCTAGAAGCGCGAGCTCATAGCGTTGGCAGCTGCTCTTGAGTCACGAGAGCTTGTGCCGCCGAGATGTGCCCCAGAGCAAGGAGCTCGCGCGTGTAGTCTTTCCTGCGGTACATCATAGGTGAAACAGAGTATAAGGAGTATTCACTGGGCGCCATATTTGTGGGTTCTGTTTAGAGCGCATGCTCAGAACGAGCCCACATTAATAGTCTGCTAAGAACGGCACTCCTAAGGGTGCGGAATGCACGTTACAAAAGAACTGTGGAAGCTTGCCTATCAGCACGCGCTCAGCAGTCGCGCACACAGCTATGGCCGCCAGTGAATACTTCCTATACTTCGTTTCACCTTATGTTGTACCGCAGCGAAGGCTAGAAGCGCGAGCTCATAGCGTTGGCAGCTGCTCTTGAGTCACGAGAGCTTGTGCCGCCGAGATGTGCCCCAGAGCAAGGAGCTCGCGCGTGTAGTCTTTCCTGCGGTACATCATAGGTGAAACAGAGTATAAGGAGTATTCACTGGGCGCCATATTTGTGGGTTCTGTTTAGAGCGCATGCTCAGAACGAGCCCACATTAATAGTCTGCTAAGAACGGCACTCCTAAGGGTGCGGAATGCACGTTACAAAAGAACTGTGGAAGCTCGCCATCAGCACGCGCTCAGCAGTCGCGCACACAGCTATGGCCGCCAGTGAATACTTCCTATACTTCGTTTCACCTTATGTTGTACCGCAGCGAAGGCTAGAAGCGCGAGCTCATAGCGTTGGCAGCTGCTCTTGACCTGGTCACGAGAGCTTGTGCCGCCGAGATGTGCCCCAGAGCAAGGAGCTCGCGCGTGTAGTCTTTCCTGCAAGGGTACATCATAGGTGAAACAGAGTATAAGGAGTATTCACTGGTGCGCCATATTTGTGCTCTGTTTAGAGCTGCAATTGCTCAGAACGAGCCCACATCTAATAGTCTGCTAAGAACGGCACTCCTAAGGGTGCGGAATGCACGATAAATAATTTTACAAAAGCATAATAACAATGGGAAAGTGCTCGCCATGAGCACAAGCGCTCAGCAGTCGCGCACACAGCTGTGCCGCCAGTGAATTATCGAGCTTCGCATTTTCCCCAAGAATCCTTATTTATGAAGTCAGTCGATATCGAGCTTGAATCGCGAGATATTCGCATCAGACTCAACGTCACGTTTAAGCTCACGACCACTTCGTCTACGACAAGAGGACCGATTTTAATTCCCGGTGCAGGTGGTCCAATTAGGTTATCACTGCAAGCCCCGTGGTATGTGAAAGGTGTGAAAAAGTCTACATGCCACCACTCAAGATGGAGCTATGAAATGCCGAGAGCTTACCTGCATAGACTACATTAAACTGCTCATATATACTTCGCTGTGGAAACTCAATCAAAACACCCCACCGTCTTCGTCGTCGTTCTTTCGAGGAGGCAAGGTGATGCCTTGTGAGTAGCCAGCTGGATTCAACCGGACAAGCTCCAACCAAGTTATTGCAGCCCACCATAGCCAAGTCTAGCCAAGTTCCCCCCATACCCACACCGTTGCCTACCCAGATAGCTGTGCTGGCAGAACTAGCCGGTATTTCTTTTTCTAAACCGCTAGACGGCGTCGTCGGCGCCGCAATTCTCAAGATGGCGGCGCCGTTAAAGAAAAGGTCTATACTTCGTTTCACCTTATGTTGTACCGCAGCGAAGGCTAGAAGCGCGAGCTCATAGCGTTGGCAGCTGCTCTTGAGTCACGAGAGCTTGTGCCGCCGAGATGTGCCCCAGAGCAAGGAGCTCGCCCGTGTAGTCTTTCCTGCGGTACATCATAGGTGAAACAGAGTATAAGGAGTATTCACTGGGCGCCATATTTGTGGGTGCTGTTTAGAGTGCATGCTCAGAACGAGCCCACATTAAAGTCTGCTAAGACCGGCAATCTTGAGGGTGCAGAATGCACGTTACAAAAGAACTGTGGAAGCTCGCCATCAGCACGCGCTCAGCAGTCGCGCACACAGCTATGGCCGCCAGTGAATACTTCCTATACTTCGTTTCACCTTATGTTGTACCGCAGCGAAGGCTAGAAGCGCGAGCTCATAGCGTTGGCAGCTGCTCTTGAGTCACGAGAGCTTGTGCCGCCGAGATGTGCCCCAGAGCAAGGAGCTCGCGCGTGTAGTCTTTCCTGCGGTACATCATAGGTGAAACAGAGTATAAGGAGTATTCACTGGGCGCCATATTTGTGGGTGATGTCTAGAGCGCATGCTCTGAACGAGCCCACAATAATAGGCTGCTAAGACCGGCAATCTTGAGGGTGCAGAATGCACGTTACAAAAGAACTGTGGAAGCTCGCCATCAGCACGCGCTCAGCAGTCGTGCACACAGCTATGGCCGCCAGTGAATACTTCCTATAGACCTTTCCAATGTTTACAAAATCACAGTCCAGCGTGCGATCTTCACAGCCCAACACGTGCGTGTTCGTCGCTTCGGAAAGCGAGCAAAGCACGCGCCATACGCACGAACGCTCAAAATGGCACCGGCCTCAAGCTCGTTTTTGGAAAGGTCTATAGGCGTGAACGAAATGACGCAATCGCGCTGCTTCGCGCGGAGCGCGATTATTTTGGTACCGCCGAGTTATTTCTGTGTTTATTCATCACGTCTGCGTGAAAGATGCCGTGCTATTGCGCGGCAGAGGGCGTCGGCAAAAGCGTGCTGAACTGGGAGACGCCGACCCACGGGTTTCCGAACGATCCGAGAAATTCCGAAGCGTGTGGATCCGTTTCGCGCGTTCGTCGTCTCTCGGGCGCCGGGGAAATCCGATCGCCTGTTCGGTGACCATTTCCGCGGTGAGGACTATGAAAGGCGACTCACTGTGCTCGGGCTGGGTCTTCCTACCAAGAATATTCGTTACTACCAAACTTTCTGCCGACAATTTTTTTTTTTTCAGGAAAAGAAAATCAGAAGAGCTTTGCGAATAGCACGGAAAGCGAAGCAAACGGATAAGTGAGCACGCTATTAATAAAACTCCTAAAAGCATTTCTTGACTACCCCGACCCCGTCATATTTTGTGTGGCGGACGGTCAGTCTGTCGGATGGTCGTACGGTTCTAGCCCGATTCGCATGTCCGTCACGATGTGCGATTGACTACTCGTCCTCGCTGACATCTTCCGAGTTCTTGGTAGTCGAAATCCTCGTCCTCTCGAGTTCATATATCATGGCGAAACGCACCGCGGACTACAAGGGCCAAAATGAATACGTCAGAACGGTCGTCGTACGGCTGTGCAGTCCTCCGCCACTCCGAGACGCGATATTGTAACACGCAAAAGCCACCGCGTGGCAGCGCTCACAATCACGCCAACCTTTGACTGTGCTGAGAAGCCTGACGTCACGATTGCGATGGAGCTCTCATGACGCACCGCATGCCTCGATGTCCAATTTTGATGCGCTTGCTAGAATCGGACGCTCGAAACGAAAAAAACATAGCCATCCGCTCAAAATGCTGAACGTGCGATTGTCATTTACGGATATCATAGGTCATATTTCACCCATTTCGGAAAGATTTCCGAACATTTTGATTTTTCGTTTATGTACCTTAAACGCTTCGGGGGCGGTTCACCACACTCTTCGAGCAGGAGTTCCTCCTCAATATAGTCGCAGCTCATTCAGCAGCAGAGGGTAAATCAGGACACTTTTTATAGTAATTTTTTTATCTAAAAGTGCCCCTTGTCGTTACCATTACTTTGAACTAACTAGTGTTTCCATTAGATTGGTTAGCATCACAGTTTTTGTCTTTTCTTTTTGCTTGTTGAGATTATAATTAAGCACTACATTGACTTTTCGGAATTATTCGTCCAATTCGAGTAAGTATAAAATGTATTAAAATACATAAAGAAAGTATTCTTTTATGTTTGTTTTTTCTTTTACATCATAGTTCTCTATTTGATTTAACTGAACGATTTTGTTTATTCCTAGTTGCACAACGTGTCGCATAATTATGTTCATAGCCTCCTCTATAAAGCCCCTTCATGTTTCAAAAGTTGCGCAAGATGCGTCCATGCACGAGGCACGTGCAGCCCTTGGGAAGATCATGGCGTCACAGCGAAACACCGAGCTAGATTTCAGACGCCATGTTCTTCGGAGAAGTGGCGCGCGGCACGTATCTCGAGCATTTCCACAACAATGAAAGGCGCACTGGCGGCCATATCCGTGTGCGCTGCTGCTGAGCGCGTGCTGACGGCGAGCTTCCGCAGTCCTTTTGGAGTGTGCATCTAGCACCACCAAGGTTGCCGGTCTTAGCAGGCTATTAATGTGAGCACGTTCTGAGCATGCGCTCTAAACATCGCCCTCAAATATGGCGTCCAGTGAATAACCCCTATTAGCGGCGAGAAGTTTTGGTGGCGCCCTCCTGTGGTTCCCCTTTGTGACGTCATTACCTTGCAAACAACAAGTTCGATGGTGTTTGTTATTAGCATGGTGGAAGCTTGAAATCATTGCGCTCTCAAAGGAACACTGCCATAGCCGACCTTTTCTTGTCTTACCGAGATGCCGAGCCACTGAAGCGGGCGTTGACGAGTCTCTACAAGGGCCTATGCTGGGGAGAAGGACGCGGTAGAATCTAAAATGGCAATGACCTGACCTACTGTGGTAATGATGAAGTGGAGCGAACGGAATAAAAGGGAATAAAAACTGAAGGTCGGTTATGGCGGCGCCCATGCACAGCTGCCTGAAAGCGTCTATACCTCTATTGGCGACGTGAGCGATCGAAAGCGTCGCTGTGATCGGCCCACCACAATTGGCCGAATTCTGACTATGACGTCAGCAAAGGATATCAAATCGACGCAAATAAGAGCAATGTAAGAACCTCAATTTTGACGGTGCGGGCAGTGTTACTTTGAGAGCGCTATCATTTCAGGCTTTCACCATGCTCATTACAGACACCATTCAACTTGTTCTTCATAAGGTAATGACGTCACGAAAGGTAAACAAACGAGGGCGCCACCGAAACATCTCGCCGCTAATAGGGAGTATTCACTGGACGCCATATTTGTGGGTGCTGTTTAGAGCGCATGTTCAGAACGAGCTCACATCAATAGGCTGCTAAGACTGGCACTCTTGATGGTGCGGAATGCACGTTGCAGAAGAACTGTGGAAGCTCGCCATCAGCACGCGCTCAGCATTCGCGCACACAGCTATGGCCGCCAGTGAATACTCCCTATTGGCCCCGTGCGCGACCGAAAGCGTCGCTGTGGTCGGCCTTCCACGATTGGCCGAACGCTGACTATGACGTCGGAAAGGGGATTTATCATCGACGAAAATAAGAGGAATGAAAGAACTTGAATTTTGACGGTGTTGGCAGTGTTCCTTTGAGAGCGCAATGATTTCAAGCTTCCACCATGCTAATAACAAACACCATCGAACTTGTTGTTTGCAAGGTAATTACGTCACAAGGGGGAACCACAGGAGGGCACCACCAAAACATCTCGCCGCTAATACTCGCAAAGCCTGTCAGTTCGACGACGGAGCCGCCCGGTCGGGATTTGGAGCGCGAGGATCTGGTAGCACGGAGCATCAAAGAGCCATTTCTTGGGGAACCCTGGGGGAACCTAGAGTTCCTGTATAGGCTCCCTACGGGAGCCAGAGTTGCGCGTTTGATTCCACATGCCGCGTGCCGCCCTCGCCGCTATTCGCCGAGATCCGATCACGTGAGGAGCCGTATCAAGTGTCGTGCAGCAAAGTAGACGTTGCACGCGCCCCGGATATGGCCGTTCCCAGTGAATACCCTTATTAGCCGCCGCGCGCGACTCGAACGCGTCGCTGTGGTCGGCCTTCCACGATTGAGCCGAACGCTGGACATGCCATGACGTGAACGCGCAAAGGGGATTTTCATCGAGCCGGAAATAATTAGGATGAAAGAACTTTGGACAATTTTGAGGCGGAGCAAAGGCCGCCGCCAGCGCCGAATATTCCCCCCACGCTTTAGAGCGTAAACAATGATTTGACAGAGCGTCCACCATGCTAATAACAGGAGACCTCTACTCCATCTAACTTGTTGTTTGCGACAGGTAATGACGTCACAAAGGGGAACCACAGGCGCGTGAGCCTAGCTCAAAACTTCTCGCCGCTAATATCTGTTTTGTACGAGTCACGTGTTCCATAGGTATGCGGGGCACTTTCCAAAGCCAATGCCTTTTTGCACCTGCTAGAACAGCGTCCTGAGAGAAAGATATAGCTGAGGCAAATCAGGGTGTGACAATCACGCATTTTTCGTAAACACTTTCTAGCTTCGGGGAGAGATCAAAAAGATGTTTTACCGCATACCAGAAGTGACGATATTCAAGATGGCTGCGCGCTTGTGGAAAAGGTGTATAGGCTCCCTACGGGAGCCAGAGTTGCGCGTTTGATTCCACATGCCGCGTGCCGCCCTCGCCGCTATTCGCCGAGATCCGATCACGTGAGGAGCCGTATCAAGTGTCGTGCGGCAAAGTAGACGTTGCACGCGCCCCGGCGTACGTTCCCAGGCTTTTGAGCCCGCCGCGCGCCTCGAACGCGCGGCGCTGCTATTCGCCGAATTCAGTCACGTGAGGAGCTGGATCCACATGCCATGCGTGAACGCGCAACTCTGGCTCCCGTAGGGAGCCTATACAGGAACTCTAGGGGAACCTGGACGTCAGCGCCCAGCTTTTGCAGCGGCGAGGACCCTAAATACACCTGTTCGCTCGGAAAAAGCGTGTTTCGGCGTCTCGCCGCAGTGGGGCGCCAGTCGCGTGACTCTCCTTTCATCCGTTGTCTGCCGCTCCACCTTTTCCATTTCGGCGGCCACTTCTCGTGGCGATCTGACAGGCTTTGTCAGTATATAGGAGGCTATGGTATGCTCGAAGCTGCACGTGCTACATGTTCCTACGGTACGTTGCCGTGATCGAACATCGTTTTCTAAAGCTGATTTCTCAGCCCTTTACGATACTGAAATTTGGTAGGTCGTACCGGAATACCGGTCTCTTACCGGGCGTACCGTAACGATCTCCTCAAGCTCTATTAGCGGGGAGATGTTTTGATGGCGCCCTCCCGTAGTTTCCTCTCGTGACGTCATTATGTTGCGAACAAGTTCGATATTGTTTGTAAAGAGCATGGTCGAAGCTTCAAATGATTGCGCTGTGAAAGCAACAATGGGAAACGCGTCAAAGTGGAAGTTCTTAGATTACTCCTATTTCCGTCGATCAGAAACTCTTTGCTGACGTCATAGTCAGCATTCGGCCAATCGTGGAAGGCCGATCACAGCGATGCTTTCGATCGTTCACGTCATCAATATGAAGTATATTCACTGGCGACCACAGCCGTGTGCGCGACTGCTGAGCGCATGCTAATGGCGAGCTTCCACAGTTTTTTTGCACCGTGAATTCCACGTTGTGTTTCACATGCAACTGTTTTGGGCCTAGAGCGGCGCGATTTCTGCCGTCGCGGCGCTCTGGCCAGCACCAGCGGTTGAGCGGCACGAGCGCCGCGACGGCAGAAATCGCGCCGCTCTAGGGCCAAAATCGCTGCATGTGAACCAGGCTTTAGCAACCGAATAATGTGAGCTCGTTTTGAGCATGCGCTCTAAACAGCACGCAGAAATATGGCGTCCCTTTATTAGAAACTAAAAGTTCCCCTATGAAGGACATTTTACAAACCGTTACCGGGTACTGCGTACCGCACTACCGGAGCGCATGTTGTAAATTGTCTATGAGACTCGGTTTTCAGTTCGGAGTACTGTGAGCTAATGTTTAAAATAAAAAAAAAACGATTTGCGGATACGACTTTTTTTTTTTTTTTGGTAGGAGAATATTGTTGGCCACAGAGAAGCGTTTGCGACTGGCGACACTCGTTGGGTCCACTGAAACCATCTTGTTTTCAGAGTTCCCTTCTCTTGCCGGAAGCTATTAGCGGCGAGATGTTTTGGTGGCGCCCTCCTGTGGTTCCCCCTTGTGACGTCATTACCTTGCAAACAACAAGTTCGATGGTGTTTGTTATTAGCATGGTGGAAGCTTGAAATCATTGCGGTCTCAAAGGAACACTGCCAACACCGTCAAAATTAAAGTTCTTTCATTCCTCTTATTTCCGTCGATGATAATCCCCTTTCTTACGTCATAGTCAGCGTTCGGCCAATCGTGGAAGGCCGGCCACAGCGACGCTTTCGGTCGCGCACGGGGCTAATCTCGCGAGGTGCGGGAGCTTCCTGTACGGGTTGTGTTCAGGGATCACGGTTCGCCCTCGGCGTATCATACAGGAGATTAGTGCCAATAGTGCCGGTAAGACGCCTCAGAGAAGGCCATGTTGTGGTAACAACTGTTCCACAATAATCTTCCAAGAACAAAACACGGACAGTGGCGCTGTCCAACCAGCTGCACATGGAAGCCTCAATTTTTTTTCATTTTCAAACGAGTCCACGTGCTAACCTTGGCCTTTGCATTACTTTTAGTACAATCTGCGCGCGAAAATAATCAAGCTCTATATTTCGCTTCAGCTGCAGTTCAGACGCAGCCGATGCTACAAGCGCGAGCTCCGGGCTTTCAGCGTCCCTGCCAAGCACGCGCGCTCGTGCAGTGCAGGCACTCTGTTCAGGGCAACATGCTCGCGCTTGTAGCATCGGCTTCGTCTGGACGTAAGCTGAAACAAAGTTCAGCGTTTGTGGAGCGTGTATTTATAGGTGTAAAGTGAACTAGAGGAAGGGCAGTGAGCTCAGCGAGCGCTTACGGTGGCCGCACATCGAATCGACGGCATGAGAGGGCGCCACTGAAGTATTTGTTTTATTAGCGCATGCATCGCATAGGATTTGCTGCGCCACTGGCGTTGGGGTGGTCGTCGTCGTCGTTGTCGTTGTAGTCGATTCGGCATTGCACTTCATTCGACATAAGCGCCAGAAAGCACGGGGGAAAGATCCGAACGGGAGCCAGTTCGCGCTGCCAAACCGCCAAGCCAAACCTGCTCGCCAAATGCCCTCGGAACGCTCGGATGCTACCGCAGCGCCGCTGCGTACATCCGGGACCTTTCCACGCTCGCCACTTCAGAGCAATAGGTGAGCGGCGTTTGGCAACTTCCGGTTCCTTAGGCAATTTTGTTTAGCTGTTGACAAGCGACGTCGATCATTTGCAAGCCTTTCTAAGCATGGTTCTGATAACTAAAGTCTGGAGGTTTCAGAATTATGCTTGCACAGGCTTGCAGCTCATTGTTGTCGCTTGTCAATGGTGAAACAAAATTTCCTAAGGAACCGGAAGTTGCCAAACGCCGCTCACCCATTGACTCCGTAAGTGTGACGTCATGGTTCCAAACAAACCGTTGCTAGGGTCGTTGTTATGGACGAATACATGTGGCTCGGTTTCGCTACGAAAACCCGACCGTTCAAAAATCAGGAGTAGGATTTAAACTTCTAAAAATCACAAATGTAGAAAGCCTGAATGTCATATATGTTTCGACAGAAGTGTGCCGGTAATCGCTCGTTTCTGAAATATTTACGACTGCAACTTCCGGTCCTCAAGATGCCTGCAGTAGACGACGAACGCAAGAAGTATGCCGTCTGCCGCACGCCGGCCGGCCAAACCGGGGCCGTCGTTTGAATCGTGTGAATAAAGACGATATTCTGACATCGCATTTGTTTGAAATATAATGCGTTTCAGACACATATAAGAATTCATAGTGGGGTGCGATGCAAAATATGGTTTATCAAAAGTCCGGGCGTCGATCGAGATGATCGTCTGCTAAAAGATCGCATTGCACCCGTGAGAAAAGCACTTCAGGCGATCGGTAGAGATCCCAAATTTTATTTGCGCACTCGCGCTATGCGAGGTTCCTTCGTATACCTGGTTGTAACCATCGCGTGGTGAAAGACCCTTGCAGTTTCTTCAGATTTCAGCAAGACCCCAAAGCGCGAAAGAACTGGATAAAAAACATAAGGTGAGTTCATTACAGATTGTACTCGCATCGCGGGTTCGATGGAGATCTTCCCCAAAAGAGCACATCCACGGAATTTGATGTATACCAAGGGGAAAAAAAGCAAAATACTGCGAAATTGCGATAGACATGCAATTTTTTGATAACCTGACAACCACAATAATAATAATAAACGACTTACCTCGACGGCGTACTATTTGTTTCTTATGCTGGCCTGCACTACGCCGGTAATGCACTTCAGGTCGTCGTCGTAACTGATCCGCATGACGTGGTTTGATTTTACTGCATTTTCACCCCTCGTAACTAAGCTGGGTTCTTCACAGAAAAAAAAAAAAAAACGCACATTGCAGAGGCCTCTACGGCCATGGTGATGCACTTGTTTTTGTCGCTCCCGACGCAATTCAATGAAGACGCCCGCTGCAACAGAGGCCAGCAAATATATCGTGTCGTCTGCTACCAAAGCAAAGCGGAGTGTAATACTTCAGAAATGGCTTTGATCGTTGCGATACGACACTGAGACGACAAGAACATCTTCATAATTCGATATCAAGAAGTTAGGTTGCTTACAAAACATTATTTCCTTACTTGTAAGCAAAAATCTAGCCTCATGTGGAGTCTCCATGCATTAGTCCATAGCAACGTCCCTAGCAACGATTTGTTTGGACCCAGACGCCTTGTTGTGTCGTCATCACTTACGGGGTCAATGTATACGGCGCGCGTCGGTGCCTGGTCTCACTACACTTCCTCTAGTTAACTGTAATAGGGGGTATTCACTGAACGCCATATTTGAGGGCGATGCTCAGAGGGCATACTCAGAACGAGCTCACATTAATAGGCTGCCAAGACCGGCAATCTTGATGGAGAGGAATGCACGTGGCAGAAGAACTGTGGAAGCTCGCCGTCAGCACGCGCTCAACAGTGGAGTGCACAGCTATGGCTGCCAGTGAATACTCCCTATAGGGAGTATTCACAGGCGGCCATAGCTGTGTGCTCGGCTGCGGAGCGCGTGCTGAATGCGAGCTTCCACAGTTCTTTCGCCACGTGCATTCCGCACCACCAAGATTGCCGGTCTTGGCAGCCTATTAATGCGAGCTCGTTCTGAGCATGCGCTCTAAAGGCTGAACTCCATGGGACGAATTATGGGACGAATAACTGGCGAACGCCGCCCGGCGGCTTTTGCTCTGCGCGTGGAATCAACACAGTGGCTGCTACGTCGCGCGCAAAGCGAGCGTGCCGTCGGGCGGCGTTCGCCAGTTATTCGTCACATAATTCGTCCCATGGAGTTCAGCCTTAAACAGTGACCTCAAATATGGCGGCCAGTGAATACCTCCTATTGGGGAGGAGATTGAACAGTCACGCCTCTAGCAGTGCGCTTCAGCTGTTGGGAAAACAAACCGAATTTCCTTGTTTGTTATTAACAAGATAAAAATCGAAGATGACGATTTCAAAGGCCGTTTCCCGTGCGACCAAAGCACTGATCCAACTTTTCTTGGCAATGAAGGGAATGCTAGGGGGGGGGGGGGGGGCGGAGCTCCTGCACATGTATCCCTCCGCCAAGCATCCGGGCTTTCATTACGTCAGTTATGGTTTCGTTTGCAGTTTTTGGTTTCGTTGTCGGCATTCAAGGCAAGCACTCTATACAGCTCTTTATTGTGTATGAAACCGTTTCCAGTGGACATACCCGGGCTCAGAGCAGATGCCATCGGTTAAGGAAGAGATCCCGGGCACGTCCGTTTCGATGGAGTCGGTTCATCGTTCCCTCTCGTGCTGTTCATGATCTCGTGGTTCTGTGCTCCTCTACCTCCTTTTCCTCTTGTTTCCTTCTATCAGATCTTTAGTAACTAGAAAACTAATTTCATTTTTATATTTTTATTGTTCAAGATTCATAGTGATGCGACAATTATTATTCAAATGACGAATATTAAGATTACAATTTACGTTACAGCCAAAACACAATTTAGACCCGGGGACTGTGTTCAGCTGCCTAAGAAGACAGCGTGCTTCGGCTCTGTAGCTTTGGAAGGAGTGCTGACACATCTCTCCTCTTGTCTGGCAATGTTCTCTGCTTCCATAATTTCTCTTGTTAGCTTGTCGTAGTTCCTCCCTAACACTGTGCATTTTTCCAGCTGTGCTGAGCAGCCAGCTGTGCTGTGCTGTGCTGTGCTGCATTTGTCTAGCTGTGCTGAGCAGGACAAATGGACCGAACTGCGAACACTGCGGCGTTCCTGCCACCTGCTCCCATCTCGTGGGGGACTGCGCGGAATCCGCGCCGGAGCGCGAGGCCGCAATCCGCAACCTCCCATACCATATACGGCCTTGCCCCTACACAGAGTGGACCAAACCAACAACCGCCATTCTGAATGAACAAAAACTCATCTACACATCTCTCATCGACTTTTGATTTTCACTTCCGTTCACCCTTTCCCCCGCCTACTCTGAGGCCTTCAGGCCAAAAGGCGGCATCACAATAAACGTTTTTACAATACAATACCATCTATTGCCCTACAGGAAAGCGAAAAAAGATTCCTTCGGAAAACCAGTATCCGAGATGGCACAGAAAGATCAAGTAGGAAGAAAATGAGGACAATAATAGAGGAGCAACAACATTAAATGATGGAATAAGTTCCGAGAAGGTAGCCACAACGCGAGTAGAAAAAGTAGAAAAAGAGAGGAAAACAAAGGATCAGTATTAAATAGTTGGTAGTCCAGCGATCGCCTATCGTCACTCCTCTCTCCCTATTTTCGTAGTTCAGCTGGTTTAACCGTTATAATATGTACCACCAACTAGCTCAGCTTCTACCCCCTGTTAGTTCTTTCTATGAGTGTTTGGAATTTATTTTTGTGCGCGTCTGTTTCCTTGCGCTGTGAAGTGTTAGTATGAATCACCAACTCGCCCAAGCTCAAGTATTGCTATTCAAACTTGGCGGGTTAGACAATACGGAAGAAGACTCGATTGCAGCGCTGCTAGTTCTCGTGACCGCCACTGAGCCCACGTCGCAGGCGGAGTTGTGAAACTGAGCTTGCTCCAGTAACGTTGCCAAATCGAGCAAGTCGCGCTCAATAAGGCTTAACAAGGACGCTACCTCTATTTTACCGGGCAAGAGGAGCAGCAAATAAAAGCGTAAGATGAGCTTTCCGTGAACTCCTATTTATTACCGAGGTCAGCTTCCCGCGCCTGTAAAGAAACTTGCGTTTAGAAGAAAGTCACTCTACCTTCTTGTCGTCAGCACTGCAATGTCAAACGGAGAAAACCGATACCCAGTTACTTCGCGCACTTTACGTCTTATCTTTGCTATTCCTCAAGCCATAATTCCTTCGTCAGCTCCGCACATCACGGAGGGGTGGTAAACCATTCACGCAACCAAAAACCGCTGTCGAAAGAGCAAATTCGAAACAGCCTACTTCACTCATTGTTGCACGGTACCGCGAGGCGTGAAAGAAGTTTAAATCGCTCGCCACGAGATGGCAGGGTCAAGCAGAGCAGTTGCAAGTAGCTAGGCTAGGTGGCGCAAAATCCTGCACAATTCATGTGCTACAAAAATATTTTTATTTTTTCACGCCTCCATTGCACTTCGGGCTTTTATTATCACACATCTCGATGCATTACGCGTACCACAGACATCAACTGAACATATACAACGAGCGTACACATACACGGCACATGCAGCCATCAATACAACAGCACACTAACCCGATCACTGCCTCGGAGTTCTGCATTTCCGCCTTTTATACTCATCGTTTTGAAGGTACGGATTTTCTCGGTGACCACCCAAGCAATGAATAATATTCCCAGCATTTTAAATTTTTTCAGTAATGTCGTACCTCTGAGAGTATTTTGAACTGCTCAGGGGATGCATCTCTTAGTAAGAAGTAAACGCCTATGCTGTAATTATTTTAAAGCCAATAAAACAAGCCGCTCCACTGCGATTCCAAGCAATGTGTTTGCTTCCCCGCACGGCACGCCGTATCCAGTTTCTCTATCGTAGTATTTATTTTTCTATTTGTGCTGTTCGCCTGCGGCTGCAATTGTCGTCTTGAATTAATCTCCGTAGAGCGGATATTCACTCAGCTGGAAGTGATACTTCACGGGCAGAAAAATCGCTTTTCGATCAATTGAAATGCAGTCAAAGCCTCGACTTGCAGCAGGTGTTAACTGTACGGAGCTACACCGTGGTGAGCTCGAAAACTTTTAGCGCTCATCCCAGCACTCCCATGATTCAATTCAAACTACTTTTCCTTCACAGCAACTCGTTATCCAGTTGTGTTCAGCCTATTTAAGGTTTTCGTAATGAATACATAGCATACCTCTCACGATCGCGAATATTCGTGCACGCAAACTATCACCGAAATCGGCACTTTGAGGAATTAGAGAAATATCAAGTTCGCGAAAATCAAGTCGTTTATAGAACTTGTTTTGCAGGTGTACAGCTGTTATAAGCGCACCGTCTCGAGTTTTAGATGGAACTAACTAAAACACAAAATAAGCGTTCACAGTCGCTACGATACTCACTGCTTTTTGCAGGTATGTTGGAAATGCAGGAAACACAGTTGGAATGCTACCCGGTCGAAATCTTCTCGTTTAACCGCTTGTGTCAAAGCAGTCATCTTAGAAGTGCACCGAACACAGAACGTCAGTACTCTTAGGCGACCAACCAGGTTTAAAGCTCTATTTTGCCGTTCAAATGCACATAATCACCGAGCTTTCTCAAGTCTGCTCACATGAATTAGTAAGCTATAGGGAGCGAGCGACATTCGTGCAACGTGCTTGCTGAGTACTTACATCTGAAAAGTAATTCCTGCCGTTTTCACGTAATTTACGAGGGTGAAACGACGCATCAGTCCACTATTTCCTTCGGGTACGGCTGCAGTTGTTTCATAAAAACTTGCCGTTAATGAAACGCAGCACATCACAACAATGCAGGGTAAAGATCACATCAGTCATTGTACGCCGCAGTCCGCGTTGATCCGTTTTCTGCCCCGAGTAAAATGGCGAATGGTGGTGTTTTCGGCGTCAACTACGGGGTGCCACCTCCACTCCAGATACCTTAATATAACCTCCTTGACTGACAAGCAGAAATACAAAACCACGTTGATTGTCGGTTGACACTCGGTATCAGAAAACAGATTCGAACTCAGCACAGAAGGCGCGCTGGCACTCGGCAGCGAAATCTGCCTGTCTTTGACGCAGTTTCTGCGGTTTCCATAACGTCCTCACCGTCGACACGTCGTACCGCAATCCGGAGGTGGCCATCTAAGCCCAGTGTATTATTTCCAATTACTGCGACCTCAATGCAGGTCATTGCAGGAGTGGGAAAAAGAACACAATAAAGTACAAAAGGATGAGATATGCAGAACAATATACGGACAAAATCACCCTAAATTTAACAGACATAAAAGGACAGTCGCATATTAATCAAAAGTAATCGTGGAAATTGATGAAACAAAAACATCATAGGGGAGCATGCGAATTGACCCGTCTAGTTTATTCCAAAGTGTGATTGTGCGTGGGAAAAAATAATTTTGAAAGCAGTAGATGTGAGGCTGAAATGGAATAATTTTTAAAGGATGTGAATGTCTTGTGCGTGTGCTAAGTGGGAAAGAAATGTAGTTAGTCATTTTAATGCCGCAATCCTCGTTTGCAATTCTATGTAAAAGTTTTGGTCGCTCAATAGTACAGTTGAAGGAAAGAGAATCAAGCCGTAAGGATGACATGGAGGTTGACAGGGAAAAATTGCGATCATGTCTTCTAAAAATAAATTGGACGGCTTTAGCCTGGATCGAATTAAGCAGATTAATATCTCCTTCTAAATAAGGGTCTCAAACTACGGATGCGTACTCTAAAATAGGCCTTATAAGGGTTTTATAAGCTAGTAACCTAACTTGTTTTGTCGAAAATTTCTGCGTACGTTTAACATATCCCAATATTTTAAGGGCACGGGAAGGGATAAAATTAACGTGCTTGTCCTACTTAAGGTTAGGTGTAATTCCTAGATATTTAAACTCTCGAACCTTATTTAAAAGTACCTCGTTACACCCGTAGCGAAAGATTAAAAGTGATTTTTTATTTGTAAACCTCATAAACACAATCTTTTCACAATTAATATCAATTTGCCACTTCTTGCTTTAGTTAAAAAAAGCGCACGATAGACTCGTTAAGCAGCTCCTGATCATTTACGGTACTAATATCGTTATACAGGACACAATAATCGGCGTAACGACGAATTTAACGGGAATGTTCTCTACAACATCATTAATATAAACAAGAAATAAAAGAGGCCCAACCACAGATCCCCGTGGAACTCCTGAACTAACCAATGCATCTGAAGAAGTAACGTTCCCGACAGAAACAAACTGTGTTCTCTCCTTTAAATAGTCGGTATTCTAATCAAGTATTAACTGATTCGTAATTATTACTTTTAATTTTAAAATCAGCTCTGAGTGGGAAAATTTATCGAAGGCCTTCGCGTAGTCAATAAAAATGGCATCAATTTGGTCTCTTCTATCTATAGACGATGAACTGTCGTGGGTGAATTGTAGGAGTTGCGTGGTAGTTGAAAATTTACGATGAAAACCATGCTGTTTAGGACAAAGTATGTGAATACTTTCAGGGTGCTCAGATATATGCTTGTATAATATATGTTCTAGGAGTTTACAGGACGGTGATGTATGTGAAATCAGCCTATAATTTCGAATGTCCTGCTTACTACCGGATTTTGAACAAAGGAAATATTCTAGCTGATTTTCATAGCCTGGGTACACTGGCAGTTGAAAGAGTCTTTTCAAAGATTATAGTCATGTATTGAGATGTCGGAGAAGAATAGCGATGAAGAAATTAATTAGGAATACCATCAGGGCCTGACTACTTCTTGCATTCAAGATTTAAGAGTAAGCTATGAACACCAGAAACACTGATTACAATATTCGATATGTACGGACTCTCTGAAATAAAACCAGAATCGTGACCCTTATCTTGAGTAAAGACAGATCAATAATATTAATTAAACTCATCTGAGACATCCTCTGGATCGTAGCGCTTCTGGCACTGCTCCGGAACTTCGCTGTTTCTTACGGCTTCATTTGCTCGTTTGACAAAATTAGTGGTAAACACTTCAATGCAACCAAGATGTTCTGCTAATTTGGACTGGAAAATAGAATTACAGACTGCCTTCACTGCCGCTCAAGGTCAATAAACTCAACAATTCATTTAATAAACAACGCGCGCGACATGCTCGAAAAACGAAACCAAAACAAGATGAAGCGGGAGGGCGGAAGCTTTCACCCGTCTGCCGGGAGAAGGAGGAAAATCTCTCGGTCTTCTCTTCTCGTGTCCGCTTGGGGGCTCGCAAGTAGAAACAGCGCCGTTGCTACCTTTTTCCTCATTTTCTTTTAAAGTGGTTTAAACCAGAGCATGAAAAAAAAAGTTGATAGACAGCGTTTATCTAATTTTCGTATTTATTTAAAATCATTGTGTTGTGTGCACACTTAAATACCGGGAGGCTAGTTATCCCCAATGGGCGTCTGATGTGGTGTTTCCAGTGTAGATGAGAGACTTTGCCAGCGCAATATACCACTGCTAGCCTGGGGTTTTTCACATGCACCACGCAGTTTGTTTCACGAACACGCAGTAGGCTGCTTCCTCCCGGAAAAGGCGACTGGTGCCGTAAGAAGAAAAAGAAGAGGTGGTGAACGTGCAGCTTCGAATTTCGGTAACGTGACGCGAAGCAGTGTGAGCGCGAACGTGCAAAGCAGCGCCGATTCACGTCCCCCGAATGAACGACGAGCGGTGTCCAGCCTGGTCCAGCAGGTGCGAGTCCTCAGCCCCGTGTCCAACGCGAATCGTGATGCGCTTGACCGCCAACGGAAACGGCCCGGAGTTTTAGTAAATCGTTCCGATAACTCCGACAACAAAATCCGATACTCCGCCGACGCCTTTGCGCACGCATCGTATCGTATCGAATATCGTTATATGTGGTATAGGAAGGATCTACTAAAACTCTAGTGACACATGACCGCACGCCAGTGCAATGCCGCGTTTCCAGATTGAAATGGGAGGGGGTGGGGACTAAACCAACACCGCCTAGAAGACAAGGCCGTAATGCTGACATTTTTGCGTCACCAGCGAAGACCAACGCTGGACTCAGATTGGAAACGAGTGCTGAGTCAGCGCTCGGCATCGAGTCAAGTTTGAGCCGAACGTTGACGCAATCGTCGTGTCCAACCTGCGACCAGCGCTGGCCTTCGCTGATCATGACATCTCTATGAGAACTACGGCTTTGTTGTCTAGAAGGTGTTGATTGAACCCAGGATCCGTGAGTTCTGAAGCGTGTTCTTTCGCTCCACGTGCTCCGAGCTGCTGTGCACGAAGGCACTAGGCCAGAGATCCCGGAAACCTACGTAATAAATTTACGTAAAAAGATAAATTCCTGCTACTTCCAATTAGAACACCGTGCTACTTCAATTCTAAAATTATTTTATCTAAAAATATTTTAATATAAAAGTGGACAGTCAGAAATTCGGAACTTCCACAATTAATTAGCATAGAATACAAAAACGTACGCGAACCTCAAAGAAGATTACGTTATGTCTCATCTCCCTTATGTGTAGGCACAAACCCCAATAATAAAATTCAATAACTTCAGATGTTATTGGACAGGCGGGCCTTATCTCCAACAAAAGTTCCGAATAACGACATAACTGTCTTATTAATATTGTATTTGTTTAGGTGCCCCGGAACAAGAAATTTGTCACATTATTGTGACGCATACACACACACGCATAAACACAGCAAGATAAATTACAGAAAAGTCGTACACTCGTTTTCACACAAAAAAAGGCAAGTTTTGCGCATTGTTCATACGCCACGCAAAGTAGTTCTCACAAGCTTTGATTGTCGGAGATAAAAGTGATGCTTTTTGCGTTCGGAACGTGTATAAGTCTTGACAATATAACACATATCTAATCTAAAATGCCCCTACATATATTTTAATTCTCCAGATAAAAGGGGAATTTAGTAATCCTCCGCGAGGTGCCGGACTTTTTTTCACTGCGGTTGTTGAGGTGAAAACGAGTATAGTTTCGTAATAAAATTCTTGACAGCTAAGGAACAGGAAAAAATATAAATCTAGTTCTTTTTCAAATACAAAATAATTTGAAAACGTATCAACATGAGGCGACATGTCAATCAGATGAATCTCTATTTGTAGCAATAGTGTCAATTTTGCTTGCACAGGAGAAATAAAACTGGAAGAAGAGAAAACACGTCAAAGAGGATAACGTACACTGGGGTTGCCGTGAAATCTCCCTTGCATTTTTCATTTAAGTAAACCTTTGTTACGTTCCAGACAACAACTTTCTTTCAAGTAGAGGGCATTTCTTGTTTTTATCGCGACTGAATCTATTATTTTAAATTAATTTTACCATGCTCTAAATTTAATGAGGATTCGAATGAAACAAAGACCTTTTTGGTGTCCGTAAGTGCCGGTCTTTCAAGGCTGTCTGTGCAGATGAAATCGAATTTCAGAGACGGCAAACTTTCGTGGACAGAGCGTAAAGTGACTGTTTTCTTCATCGTGTTCCAGTGACATTGAGAGAAACAAAAACAAAACAACAAAAACATATACGTTATAGGAAAAAAAAGCGTCATCGTGTCGTACGCTATTGTTTCGCCATTTCTCTTTCTTGATCAGAAATTTGATTAGCTGCCAACGCTTTCGGACAACAACTGGAGCCCATGTGGCTCCGCGCCAAGTTACTTCCGTTTTTTCAATGCCATGTTTCTTTTTACAAAGACGTGTGCAACAGCAGGAACTCTTCTTCCGACAACATTACAAATCAAATTTCGGGCGTGAGGCAGGGGTTTGAGTTTCTGCACTCGTTTGTAAGTACGGCTTCTGGGAGCCAGCGTATTGCTGCTGGTGTCTGGACCATCTGATAGTTGAATCTTGCAAAGGCGTGCCCACGGTTTGAGTACTGGTTCCTCAATTAGGGATGTTTCACCCCTTTTGGCCAGACTTGCTGCTGTAGCAGGGGCTGCTTTTCAAACGCGTATTTATTTATTTATTTATTAGAAATACCTATAAATGCCCCCTAAGCGATATTTTGAATAAATCCCGCAGAATTTGCTTTAATTAGTATTATTTAACCTTTAAATACCAACGGCGGGCTTTATCCAAAACAAAAAGTGTGTGGGGGGGGGGGGGGGACTGAACTACAAAAAAAAACAAAAAACAATACTATATAGAAACTCCATTCCAACTGCTTCTTTTTTCTTATATGTTATATTGTGTTTCCTATTGACAAAGATCTTTATCGGAGTTTCATTACCAGTAAAAAATCAGTTTTACTGGATTATGGGACTTTTTCCTTCCAGTAAAGCCGGAATTTACCGGAAGTCCCCGGATTTGCCTGGATTCACCAGATATTACCGTAAGTCACCGGATTTGCTGGGATTCACCCGAATTCACCGGAACTTACCTTTTTTTTTCGTACGTCACTAGACGGCATTTAGGAAGAAGCCAGTGAACCGTGGGTGGTGCATGTTTACCAGATGCTGGACGATTCTGTGAAAATTCAAACGGTTAGTTCCTATAGATCTGAAAGTTCTGTCTTTATTTCTCAGGGTCGATACCAGTGAAACAATTTGCACAGCTGTAGACAAAAGCAATCAGACCAAATAGGAACAACCGAGTTCTTTATAGCAAAAAATATCTTTCAAGGTACTCACAATGCCACTGGGTAAATTCCTAGATGTACGGTAGTTCGACTAATAAAACCTACCTGGTGTACCACGCGGACACACACACACACATGGTCAGTAGCACATTTATTAGCGAAAATCACTAACGCGAAACCAACATCCGCCACGGTAGAGAAATCCTGAGCACAGTCACTGTGTCGTTTCTGATGCCGTCACAGAGCCGTCTCCGGCATCTTTTCGCTCGTTGGATGCTTCTGAAGCCGAGAGGACAAAGAGGCGCAAGAAACAGGTCACTGAAAGATATTTTCTTTTTATCCGCTCAACCAGCTGCTCTGGAAGATACAGGTCGCACACATGGAACAAGAAGCTGACACTGAGAGTCTGTTCGTTGCCGTACGTTCAGTTTGCGCTCGTTGACGGAGAAAAATCCGGTTTCTTTAAAAGAAACAGCAAAATGTCGCCCTCCCATTTTCCTCACGCACCCAACGTGAGGGAGAGGAGGTGCGTGGGGACGCGTCCGTGCCAAGGTATATGTATAGATGGTAGCGAAGCTTCCATAGAAGCCCATATGCGCAAAGATGGCGGCTCATTGGGCGCAGCGCCATCTGTAAGATGCGCTGCGCCCATGTCGTGGTCATGCGCTGCGCCCATGTCGCGCCCATGTCGTGGTCATGCGCTGCGCCCATGTCGTGGTCATGTCGTGGCGCTGCGCCCATGTCGTATTCATGGTCGCCTGTGACGTGCAGGAAGTGACGCTTTATATAAGAAAAACACGAAATGACGCAATTTTTTTTATTGTGACGTCACGATTGTTTTTGGCGCGAAATTTAAATGATTTTCGCCTCTGTCGCGAAATCAAAATGTTTTTTTTTTTATATGTTCTACATGCCTGCGCAAGTACCTACCTTCATACCTTGCTTCACGCGTCATTGCCTTGGTTGTATCAATCACTCCCATGTAATCTCTCTTGAAAAAAACCCAGTTTTTTTATCAGTTCTAGGAACCACCAATAAGTTGTAACTATAGCTTGTTTGCCAAGAAAGGCAAAACGGCTCAAGCTTGGCTTACACAATTTATTATATACAAACTTAGAACACCACCACAGGACACTTAAAGATAGAGATATGTGTTGAAAACATAGTGAAAGGAGGTTTGGACAACTCTATGCACGCACTTAATAACCTTGCTCAGTACTCTCAACAGGAGGCACGTTTACGCATTTATCTTGCGCTGTTCACGTTGAGAGCTCGTAACTAGATTTAACCATATCAATCACAGGTGGAAGTGCGGGGCCATGCATGTCTTTTGCATTTGAATGTCCACATGAATCAATGCTTCAGGAGATTGAAAATTGAGACCTTTCGTTATAGTACATGTGCTCGCCACAAACATATTGTGCTCCGCAGCTTGACTGTCTATGTGAGCGCTAGTACGCAAGAAACTGCCACAAATGGACAGGAAAAAAAGCATCAAAAAAGGTCATGAATTTGCTCTGTTGCATTTTGTTAGAACCATACTGATTCACTGATTTACCTTTCATCGCAGTTTGATCTGCTTTTGTATACCTCAGACAAACAAACATTAATCTAGGTTTATATTTCAAGGCGTCACACTGCACAGGTGCACATCGAAACCTACGCTTGTTATCACACACTCTTCAATCATGCACAGGGTTGCACAGTGTGTGTAGGGTGTCTACTAATTTGGAAAACCTAAAATTTTCGAGTAATTCGGATTATATTGAAAGGACAGGGTAATATTAAGGAAACCATAAAAACGTTTCAAGTCAGTAAGAATGATAAGTGAATGTGCAACGGCAGCGTGCAACGAAGCCCGATTATTGCACGTTGGTGCCGCTGCACTGAATAACGTTGCCCGACACGTCACTAGGCAGCGCAGGCCACTAAGTACTCCCTGAACCGAAGTAACGGTCAACATTTTATCAAAATAGTCGGGAAAACCTTGGGAAAATTGGGGAATTCAGAATAAGTGATTTGGTAGACACCCTGTCCAATCATTCGAGTGGGCGACGTCATCTAGCACTATAGAGCGAGGGTCGAATGCATCTAACATATTTTAAATAAAATTAAAAAATCAGTTTTGCATGGTGCAACACTGAAAATTTGATATTGATCCATGGAAAACTCAAGTTCATCTAGCTGAACCTATACGTTAATTGCAGTGTCTGAGCATGCGAAACGGACTTTTACACTTTACCTAAAGTATGCTATATTCATTTGGTCATAACTGTGGACAGTGTCGGCCGGGCAGGTGATAATTTAGAGGAATGTACTCGCACAATCACGTAAGCTAGCGCGAGCATTCATTGCAACATATAAGACAAATTAAAGGCAATTCCTGTGGGCATAACGCAAGTGTTGTGTCATCTGCACAGCCTCTGGACTTGTTGCTTAGTTTTGCGTCTCACAGCTGCATCAAGGAGCTCAGTATTCATTTACGGGCAAACCAATGAAGTCGCACCCTTGCAAACAAACCAAATTAATCATTATAGACATCCTCACTGCAGAGAGTCAGCAGCTTTTCGACCTTCTCATGAAGAGTGATGAAGAACGCCTTCCCAACGCCTTATTTTAAAACCAGACTGTCAACTGACGCCACAAAAACATTCTCACAAGCTTGAACGAAGGAAGCAAAGCAAGGTGAAGGGACTGAGAGGCTTCCAAAGTCTCCTTCAGCCGTTCCTTTCACACTCAAATACAACAAAACTTGGCTCTCATCGGAAGAAGTGGCATTCTTGTTTTGCAATTCACACTGCTGAGTCACGTTTTGACATGTATGGAACTTGACAAACCTTGTTACCAGCCATCCAGCAAAGTAAACCATGTTGTTAAGTGATAATAAAGAGGAATAACTACAGGGTGTGAGGTCAGCTGCACATTGTGGAAGGGAGCTTCCTAGACTAAGTGAAGGTGAGGGAATTGAGAGACCAACAGCTAGAGCCACTAAAAGAGTGACCATGTCCTCTTCGCAGTTGCTCTTGTCGGACAGTTTAAACAAGTTGCTAACTAGGAGATGCCTAAAGGCTGCCTGATACTGCCGGCAAGAGCAATTGGTGTTCGCACCAGACTTCGACCTTGTTACGGAGAATCTGTTTTCAAGTGCTTCTTGGTTGAGATGGCGAGTCAGAGGGTATCTGAAACCATACTTACATGTCAGGTGCTCACAAATCAACATCACAGACCGAATGGTCAAGCAGAAACCGCGAATGCAAGCAGGCTGCCGCAGGCACCCAAGAACGTTAAGGCTTTCGAACATGAGAAGGCATTCCCTCACAAACTCTTTGTGAACAGAGCCTTCGTGCATTGCAGACACATATTCACTCTTCCCGCGTTTCTGTGATCGAAAAGGCGATCCATTCTTTCAATGAACCGGGCCGTGTGGATAGCTTCAACTGGCAGTTTGCTGAAAAGTTACCATGGCGAACATTGCAGCAGCACAGTGATTACTGAACATTTGTGCTGCTAGCTTCACTGACATCTTCGAGGCAAGAGTCAAATTAAAATGCTTTTCATTAAGCCTGGGCATGGATCGGATTTCAAGCTGTTTGTCTTTTTCGTAGGCTTCCCTGGGGAAAGAGCTTTTTAACGTGTGGTCCCCAACTTGAAAATTATACTTGAAGAACATATTTCGCAAGCACTTCAGCAGATGCGGAACATCAAATAGAAAAAAAAGTGGCTTCTCGTTCACAGTTAAGTAGGGCTTCTCAAGGGTAACAAGGCCATTTAAAAAAGCGACATTTTGATTCCCTTGGTCACATACGACAGCTATTGGCTCCAGACCGGCTTTCACAAGCAAATTGGGGCACTGGAAAAGGAGGTCTCGCAAAATGGGGGCAGGTGTTCCCTCATGAGCAAAAAAATAGCTATGTGGCTGCTTCCATGGTGTGCGAATGCCTTTAGCCATAAACACAAGAGCTTTGTTTGCGATGTTATGGCCTCTTCCAGTGCTACTTTCTTCGAGTCCTTCAAACCTGTCCACAGAGGGGTTGTACGAGAGCTCTTTCGTGGCGTGCATCTCGTCAAAGACAATGATACATGGCTTGTCATCTGGTGAAAAAGAAGCTGCACGTCTTTTGACAAGTTTAAAAACGTCTGGGTAAAAACCAACCCTCAGGGGAACACGCTGAAGCCAAAGCTGTAACGTTCAAACGGATGGGAGCCTCAACAATTGCCTACAGTAATGGTAACCCTTAGGGCTGTGAAAGTACAAGCCCAAGGCAAAGGCTTTGTTCTGGCTGCACCACCGCCTGCCGAGCCTGCTTGCATTGCACACCTTCAGCCGAGCTTCCGCAAGGGCAGCAACGGATGGAGACACAAGGCTACGTACACTTTCAACTATCTCAGTGACAGTCAGCATATCACACCGTCGCTGCAGTCGTTGCTGGAGTCTCTTGTTGTGCTTCCGAAGCTGTCAAAGTTTGGCCCTCAACACGTCCATCTTCCCCTTGCCCTCGGTACGGGTGGCACAGGACTCTGCAAGGGGAAAGCAAAAGCAATTATGAAACGCTTCGAGAAACAATGAAAGGAGCAATGCACCTCCACTGTAGAAAACGTGAAAGTACAAGTAAGCTTTGTGCATCATGACAGTTACCTACGTTGGTGAGAAACTGCAGAAGTCGAAGTCACCGAAGCATCATAATCGGTAGGGGATGGTTCGGGCACCCACACATTGTTTTCTCCAGAAGGACTACCATGTCTATTCATCGCGTATGTGCGATCCACTACAAAAACAAAACAAAGGAAACAAAGTGACAAAGTGGTTGCAAGAAGCTGAACCAGCTATAGGTGGTCAAGTAGCACGCAACAAAGTAATCTTCTAAGACTGTCCTAAACAATGCACACTATCAAAACTTACCATGAACTCTGGTTGGAGGGCTAGTCTTCGTGCTACAGGTCAGAGCCATGAGGCCGCTCCCCATATATGCAAAGCAATGACGAGGCAAATAAAAATCTGTCAAAAACGTCAGTCATTTCATTGCTTCAGGATATTCCTGCGGCATGTGACAAGGTAGAATAAAAACATGTTCATACATGCTTTGCATGTTTCCCAAGAAAGCACAAGTACTGGGAACACACTCTATTATAGATAGGATGGCTACTACGCGACAGTTCGAAATATATAAGAAACATGACCCGCAAAACACTTCTCCGCCAATATGCAATTGCTTTTACCTTGTTCCGTAGTGCGGTGCGTGTGACACCGTGATAATGTGGGCCCACCAGCGCTACTGCTGCTGGCCGGTGTGGACTCGCCCTCGCTGATCAATTAATAGGCCATACAACCCGTTCCCGCAGCTGCTGTGGTGTCCTGTTCTGTAGGCTTGTGTTCCGGCAGAACTGAACCCAGACCCTCCGCCTGAATGTGAAGCAGTGTATTACTTTACATACCCTGGGCTAAACTGAACAGGCCGAAATGCTTTCAGTGGTCATTTAAGAAAGAAACAAGATTACACTATAATGTTAGCGATAAAGTAGTGAAATCATTGTACCCCGTCTGCCGTTTGGGTCTAGCGAACGCCATGAGCGCGGAACACACCTCTGCGCCCGTGATGTTAGATAGGTTCACAACGCAGACGATTACATTACGAGATTCCCGAGCACATCCACAGCAAGTAGACCTGATAGACGCCAGCATGTTAGAAAGACGACACCAACCACGTTTCAAGCAGAAAAGGATGTTTTAGTTTTATTCACACCATAATATGGAAGTTGGTTAAAACTGAAATGTTCAGTCATTGTTTCTTATTAGGTTTTTGTGGCCACGCAGCCGTTCAGCAGAGGCCAAGCAAATCTGTCACTAATATCGGAGATTAGTTTCGTCTCGCGCAGCTTGGAACGAAGACTGGGCCCAAAAACGCTCGATCAACGTGTGGCTATAACTAAATGAGCATGAATGAGACGCATGAGGGCCCATAGAAGAGGTCAAGAGCTTACCAGACATCACCGGACAATGGACATCAGGACATCACACAGTTGCAGCGGACACAGATGCTACAAGCTTCACCTTGCAGAGTCCACAGGAAAACGATGAAGTGTGATGCCAGCGGTGCAGTCATCACTTGGGAATCGCGCTAAAAGCAGTGTCCCTTTACATGTGGCAGGCTCATCGTCCCGACGAACGGAGCCTTGAACGCGCCCGGCGGGCCCTCGACGACAAATCCTACAGAACGGCGCAATAGGCTTTAACCAGTACGAACCGTACTGCACTTGGATACGTGGGAAAGCTTAAGACCACGAATCGTTAAACGATTGCAAAGTGAAAGTTTGACGGGAGCTAAAGAAATGCAGGCACACCATGGCAAACGCAAACAATGCAAACACGAGGCGTATCAGGACTGCGAACTTCGGCGGACAGCGTAAACACCCTTAATAGAGACGTTGTAGAGGTCGCAACGAGTGTGCACAATATAATACATATTAAACACTAAGTAAAAAATTCACCCAACTCAACATTCTTAAACTAAGTTATTATGAATAAATAATACTTTGATTTAAAGTAAACTATATTAAACTCCGAAAATGTGTCTTTATTATTTTGACAGCTTAGTGTTTCGGCGCGCAAAACACAGTCGCGCTGCGGTAGCGCGGCCTCCAGGGTGATGACGCTGACGATTGGTTTTGGGCCGTTTTTTCGCTCCACTTTCGCGACCCATATGAATTGGTAACAGCGCATGCTCAGAACGCGTTCTACAGCCCAGCGTACAGAGATGGCGGCGCGCAAAAGGTAATTTTGGAAAGGTCTATACGGCGTGCAAATTCGTCTACTTCTGCGTTTCTTTCCCACGTAATCCTTCTCTGCGTTGCCTTTGATTGGCGTGCCCCTCTTCGCCTTCGGTGCGCCCTAGACGCATTTTAGAACACTTGCTCGCCGTATAAAACAGTATACACCAACACAGCGGTTACAAACAAGCCAGCTTTGCCACACCAAGTGTGGGCACTGCGCTTGCGCAAAAACCGAATTCGGGCGGAGTGAAGGTATGCGCATGCACAGTCCCGAAAGCAACGCCACCGGATTTGGGGGACGTCATTGAGTGAGTTAGTCTATAGGTCCCGAGTTGAATACACTGCGCCAGGCCCCTTAATTCATAGATTGCGGCAGAGCTTGCGGGAAAGTAGCGTATACCAGATTTCTTAGAGGCATCGACAGATTTTGATGTGGGGAATAAGGTGAAGAATGAAGAAAATGTTCCCCTGTCCGAGAGTGCATCGACAGAAGAGCGATCTGCGCGAAAACCAGAGTCGTTTGCCCATCTCTTTCAAAGTTCCCCCCCATTGATGCGTGCGCAATAGAGCCAAGAAAGACCGTCCGTTAAACGCGGGGCCGTCGCGTCTAGTCCCAACGCGACACACTCGCAATTCGAGGCTGGCTGCCCACTCGGCAGGATCCCCATTTCGAGAACTCCCGTCGCAAACGCGATTTATCTCGAAAAAAAAAAAAAAAAAAAAGCTGCATACCAGCTTACGCGCCGATATTGAAGGGCAGCGCAGGAACTCGGAATGCGCAGCTAGACGTCCTCCGTGTACGCGTAGTTATAGCCGGGACTGCCGCACGGAATGACCCCAAAGCAATATTGGCTCAACGGTAGCGGTCGTTCGTTTTCAATATCGCCGCACCCATATTGAACTGCAAGTGAGAGAAGGAATAAAAAAAGGCAATACTTCGTATATACCTATCTGTATATAAATATTATACACACACCTATGGAAAATAATAGGTCTCGAGCACCGGGTGCCGTCACGGCCAATTTCGTTTAGGTTTCGGGACCTGTCATATGTACACGCTAATTTATTGTCTCTGCTTAGCGCGTACACCTCTAACGGGGATATTTATTACTACCGGCATAAGTTGCGTGCGACCTGTGCGGACTGTTTTGTATGCTCGCCTCCGCGCCACGCGAGACTCTACCGCAGGGTGCGCGGTTATTTTCCGAAAGCGTCAGGAGCGGCACCTACCGGCGTCAACGGGCGAGAATAAGAAAAAAAAAAAAAATCGGGCACTTGAGAATCTCGGTTGAAACTTTGTTTGTGTTGTCGTTGATATAGAGTTCGGCTTGAGTTTAGGTTTTGGGGTTTCTATCTCGAACGAGCGTGCTTTCGCTATGATCTCCGTTGACTAATTGGTCTGGCCACGTCCTAATTAATGCCCGAGAAAGGAAGGTTGCCTCGGTCGCTATATCTTTGTCTCACCGAATATATATCGGGCCGGCGCGTGTTGGTCCGGCTTTTTAGCGGTCTTGTGAAGTTTACCGGCGTGACTCTGTATAACCTCGCACAGCGGGCGAGCACTCGCAAAAAAACACGCTCTGCGGGTGATCTCTCGTGCCAGGATGAGTTCGGTTCAGGCCATGCCATTGCAGACGTCACAGACGGGTCGTCACGTTATATTTTGCTGGGGTGAAGTCGTTCGTAAATTCTTGTTCTACTGCGTTAGCTGTATACTGTGTGCCTGGAATGCGTCGCCGATGGTCTGTTTAGCGTCCCATATCGCAACAAGTGGTTCGACATGGCAACCAAGGAAGCACAGAAGCCGGCCGGAGTGTTGCTGTCCATGTCCAACCATGGGGGGGGGGGGGGGGGGCGTTCAAAATGTATGGCCGGTCGCCTCCTCCGAGATTCATCGCAAGTGCGTATGCACTGCGTTTTTGTGTGGCGAGGAGGAGAGCAGGCGGGAAGGCGGAGAGGATGCAAAGGTGCATGCGAGCTGGACAAGAATGACGATTAAATCCTGGAGAACGAAACTAGGGAGACGAAGCACAAACACAAATCTACAGGACATTTTTTCGGTCGCGCACCAGTCACCAGTGCTTTTGGAGTTTTTTTTTTCTCCTTTGTTTCCTGTTCCTCAGGATTATTATCGTCATTGTCCAGCTCGCTTGCACCTTTGCATTAATTGCATATATCATAACCTCAAATGCAGGCCGTTCACCCTGTTGGCGTTTAGACCGGTGGCAGCCGATAAAACCCGTTTGCTAAACTGACGTCTAACTCCTGGTTAGCTCAGTTGGTAGAGCGCTCCACTCGAAATGGAGAGGTCCGTGGTTCGGTACTAGGACTAGGCGGATTTTTTCTGTCGCGTACCAGTCACCAGCTGTGTTTGGAGATTTGTGTTTGTCTTTGTGCCCCTCTTATTGTGCCCCTTCTTTATTTTTATTTTTTTTTATTTACATACTGCAGCCCCGTCGGGGCAATGCAGGAAAAGGGGGGGGGGGGGGGTGTTAATATGTAACGAAAGCTAGCGCCACCTATGTTGCGACACCATAGATCTGGTGGTGTGTTAGCCCTACTGGCAACTCGTCGCAGACCCAGCCGGACGCCATTGCAACAATAAACAACACGTTATGTTTAAAATCCATCTGCATCCTGTTAATCCAAAAGTCTAAAAGAACCCACGCATAACATGGTGACAGAAGTGGGATAAGCGAGTAAGCAGCATCTACCACAGAAGCGATGGCGTTGTTTTTTCCACGATTCAAGCCTTCTCGGCAGCCGCCAACCCCGCAGAGGATGGAGCGACTGGAAGAATAGCTTCACGATTACGAACGTGCAACAAAGTACCACAACGAGACGACGAGACACGGATGCTCTGCAGCTACACGTTGGAGGCGCGGAAACTCGTGCAGAAGTACCACGCATTCACATTTCCGGCGGCGCAGCAGAAGTTCGCTGACGTTCTTCAGCGTTTCGATGAGCACTTTGAAGGTACCGCAACACAAACGCATGCATCTACGTGTTCCATAACTTAAAAACGTCGAAAGACCAAACGTTCGAGGCCTTCGCACAAGCCGTAGAGAAAAGCAGGCAGATCAATGCGCTTTCGGTGAAGCTCGCAACCGAATGATCACCGACCGCCTCAGGGAAGTTCATGGATAAATGACGACTCGCTGAGAGAAACGCTTGTTGCGCGAGAAGAAATTACACTCGACAAAGTCAAGGACCAGTGTATGGCAGCGCAACTTTCCAGACGTACGCCAAGAGATGCAGCCACAGCGTCCGGAGGTGCTCGCAATACATCGCCGCGGTCCACCAACTTCACGGCTGTATGACGCTACGCGGGAACCAAGTGAAGGAGCGCCCACTCACCGCCAGCCACCGCAGCCTCGTCACAACTCGCAAAGAACGTGCTCCAGGTGTGGCCAATTTCACCAGCCACGACAGTGCCCAGCATTCGGACAACAGTGTTACAACTGTGGCAAGCCAACCACTATGCTGCGTTGTGTCAGCAGCCACATCAGCCTCGTCATTGCAGTCGCGTCATGCCCACGTCGTGCAAGAGCTGCAGGAGGATGCACCTCTCTCCTTGGATGTGCTGACTGTCCGCACGTTCAGCACTCGTCTTCATGGAACCAAACAGTGAACGTCAGTGGACGACATTGAGTTTAAACTGGACACTGGATCAGATGTGAACCTTATTTCAACAGAGCAGTTCCAGAAGTTGCCGGATCCCCCACCACTTAACAGTCCTGGTGCTTGTGTGAATACTTACACCGGTGAGCCATTGCCACTACGTGGAGAGTGCTCTTCTAAGAGCAGGTACCTGGCACATCGGCAACACTGAAGTTCTGCATAGTTGGCATGTCGACTGCTGACCTTTGGGTTTGGATGCTTGCCGGGAGCTGAAGCTAATACAACTCAACAAACTCAACTGCAACTCGGTTGTTGGCACACAGAAAAGGATGACACACCAGAGCGCATTATGATGAGTACAAGGATGTCTTCGAAGGAACAGGTCGTCCCTGGAGAGTTCACAATAACTCTAAAAGAGAATGCACAACCAGTCATTTCGGCACCACGAAAGATTCCCATCAGCCATGGACGACAAGGTCAAGCAGGAACTGCAGCGCTGGAGGAGAGCGTGTGATGCTAAGGTCACT
>JABSTQ010002439.1:0-30491 GCA_013358835.2 Ixodes persulcatus | reverse complement strand
GGAACCCGAGCACTCGATTCGGGCTCATGACAGTCGGATAAGTCACGGTACGAAATCGTGATGTCATGTGACGTCACGGTTTCAACAATAATAAATCTAGTAACGTTTTTAATTTAAATCTACTTGACGCAGTGACTACGTCGCGTGACGTCATGGCGCTACGTGACGTGAATTTACTTGCAATGTTATTATATTACCTAATCTAATCTAATAATCTGAGCTAATCTAATAACGGAGATTACATGAAAGCATCTCTTGAAACCATGACGTCACGTGACACATGATTAATCACAGTGCCAATGAAAAGCACCATCAAAACCCATAATTTCTCATACATTGCAATTCTGTATGCGACGATTTGATCAGACATTGAAATACAGCTGCCAACCTTTTATTCTCAAATATTCATTTTAGAGCACAGCTCTTAGGCACCCGTTTCCGGGATGAGCGGCGTCGCCGTTGGTGTCGGCATCGTCGTAACCGGGCGCGTTGCATTATGGAAACATTTTCCCTAAATTTGGCAGGAAAATTGACGTCACGTGACGTCAAATCTTATTCAGTGTCAGTTAAAGTGTGTGTTGTTGTTGTTGTTCCTCCCGGTGGTGTGGGAGGCAGGTTCCGCACGATGGTCTGGAGCGTGGTGGCACGAACGTCGCTGAATGACGGGTCGACTCACTGCTTGAATAGAACTATGTGCATTTATTTACACTCTAGTTACAAGTCCCAACTTGGGAGACCATCCTGCCTCGTCTAAAGTCTCGACCCCCGTCCCCAATTTCGCTCAATCTTATCCAAGGTCCGAATCTCTCCAAGATCCTCTCCGCACTCCTTTTGTAGGCCCGTACGGGCCTCCTTTCCCCTCAGGAACCGACCAATCTCTTCAAATTCCACCACTCACACGTGGTACATGGTTCTCCAATGGTCGGCGAGCTGTCAACCAGGCGCTGCAACCGCCAAACCCGAATTCCTTGTAGAGTTGTTCTGTACAATTTTTCCAGTCTGGCTGGCGCAAACCGCTAAATTATTGCATCGGGCAAAGAGCGACAAATTCACACTAAGCGGCAAAACCTTCTACACAGGCACACTCGGTTAACATCCACAAGCATCCCCAAGAACGGGCCGTCCCGCGGTCTGTCCGAGCAGACTCCCGAAACCCGAGACGTTTCCTAACGACCGCGGGGGACCCGCTCCGTACGTCCGCTCGGCCGCCCTGCCCACGGAAATGCTCCCTCCAAAATGCCGATACCAGCCTAGAAAGCAAAAAAAAAAAAAAAAACAATGCCGACGCAACTCTGAGAAGTTCTAACAAAAGAAAACACCTTAATAAATAAGCATGACTTCTATATACTTAACTGTGTCCCTGCTAAATTTAGTGGCGAAATTTTCGCTAAATTTCAAGCTAAATTTAGCGGGAAATTTTGCGAAAATTTTCTGCTAAATGGGAGAGCAGCAGGTAAGGAGGAGGGAAGAGTACGGAGGGGGAGGTTGCAAATACGTACCCTCCATTCCGTATCCTACCCTCCTCCTCCTTAAGAGCTACGCTCTAGATCGGCATTACAGAAAAGTGTCGTTAGCGCGAACAAGCGGTCACCGGTTTTTCCAGTTCTTTCTCTTTGAAACCAAAGGATATCATCAAGTTAATATTGCTACGGAAAGAGCTCATTTAGTTCTATAATGTAAGTGATAAAAGTTCGTGCTCGCTAATACTATTTAGAAGTAAAATGCGAAAATGCGCCGATGTCGTGTTCGCGCTAACAGTGTCGCGATGTGTACCGAACTGAAGTCGCTTAGCTGGTTAATTTGGTGGGTAGGCAACAATTCAAAGTCAAGTTTGTCGTGAAATGTTTAGAGAGCGTGAGGTCAGTATGCCAGAGTTTTTGCGATATTGTTACATGCTACGACCGAGAAATTTTGCCAACGCAGAGTGTCTAATGGGGCACCACCTTTCAAACTCGTTTATCATTTCTCGAGCACCCTGCCATCACATGACTTCAACCAAGCTGGACTTCTCGGGTGCACTTAGGATAAATTTATAAGGGGAAAAAAAAAAGCAGACTTCCTTTATCTTTTCCCGCCTGTTTTGGCCCAACTCTCAGTTTTATTCGGAACTCTTCACTGGCGATGCCTCCCTTACTAACGAAAAGTAGTCTAGTACAAGGAAAAAGGGTCGTCAACTAAAATATTGACACAGCTTGCCACGCTCCTCGGGTCCGTTACTCGGGTCCATGTAAGGTTCGATGAAATCTTTGATGTAAGCCGACACTTTGACGAAGCCCTGCGGCGAGGACGGGGAGTTGCACGGGGTTGGACCCGTGCTGACGATCCCGTGCACGGTCCACTTGCCGTCTGCCTTGTGCACTGCGGGACCACCACTGTCACCCTGGGAGAAAAAAAGTATCATCCTGGCATAACTTGCGCGTTTTGTCTGTACTTCGTTTCACCTCAGATACAGCCGACGCTACGAACTGATGGCTGAACGACTCATAAGCAAAAAGACCCAGTTTCTTGCGTTTTTGACTCTGCTTGATTGGTCGCGGCTGCAGGGCGGTGAGAGTCCCAAGCATCTGATTATCTCTCAGCAGCCAATGAGATTACAGCATTCGGCGATAAGAAGGCCGATCAACCAATTACGAAGCAGAAAGCGTGAACGTAATATGTAGGCCACGCCCCGTTGTTCCTCAAGCGGTGAGTAACTATATGCAGAGCGCAAGTTCGTCTGCTTCTTGCACAGTGTTTGCGAAGATGTCACAACGCCGAACTCTTATTGGCTGATTAGAAAGAAAAAAAATAGTGGGTAGCCCTCGAGGCATCTAGCATTGAGGTCTACCCACTATCTTTTCAATCAAAGCCAATCAGAGCTCGGCATCAGTCTGACGTCACCGCAACTTCTGCGCAAGAAGCAGACGACTTGCTCTCAGCATACCATTTAATATGGCTTGGGAAACGCAAAGTGGGATTATGCTCACGATTCTTGCTCCGTGATTAATTCGTCGGCGTTCTTGATCGTCCAATGCAGCGATTTCATTGGCTGCTGGGCGATAATGAGATGTCCGGGGACCGTCGTCGCGCCCTGCGTTTCTTAAACTGTCAACGGTAATATTTCGCACTAATGCACGAATGCCGAATACGCGTTGATGCACGGTAGCGCTGATAGGTGCGTATAGTTACAATTATTGCGTTTGCGTCAGTCTATATATACGAAAGAACTCGTACATTGTACCTGTGGTATTTTTTTTTTCTGAAGTGCATTTGATATTAAAAATGTTTGCATTTGTGTTTCTGGATACTCTGTGTCTACTACCGTGAATGTGCAGAGTGAGCTATTTCTTTGTGGTGGTGGTGTATACACCAAGTGCGCTTAAGTGATTCTGTTTGCCGGATCTGTCACCTGCTCGTATATCGTACAAAAAGAGACAATGTGTTCACTGCAGGCACGACGACGGAATTATCTGCGGACAATTGTCTGCGGACATGCCTCAAGCGCGTCAGAAGCGCTTCCTGTACGCTTCCAACGTGTCTGCAGACAGTTGTTTTTGTGGGACCAGATATGATGTTTAGAAGAAACCCGCCCCAAACAGTTTTCTGCACACTGTCTTTCGTGTATACGGGGCTTTAGGGTCCACGCGTTGTAATAAAAAAAACCTCGAGCGGTGCACTTACGTCACAAATAGATCCGTGGTCATGGGCTGCGCAAAAGACTTCTGGGTGAGACCTCAATCTCCACCTCTTTAGGCAGCTATCGATTGGGATCGACTCGATCATGGTCTGCTTAAGTTCTTCGGACCTCTCTCTTCCCATTTCTATTAAAATGAAAGAAAAAATATTTGAGTGATGCACTTCAATTGATAATGACAATGTCTTAACGGTGTTACTTTTTGGATGGCAATGCCTTAAAAGTGTTACCTTTTAGCATTTCATTAACATGTAATTTTGCATTCTTAGGATTGTTGTTTTTGATCTTCCACTGTTTGTACCCACTCACCTCTGCATTTCGCTCGGGCCCTGAGGGTATTTGAAATAAATAAATAAATAATTGATTTCAATAGACGTGGTGCGCTAATTTTATAACAAGGAAAACAACTTAGCAGAACTGAAAACGTTTCTGATTTTACCAGATTTTTTTTTTTTTTTTTTACTTTAGCTTCCTCGCTGAGAGCTTTCTTTTTTACGCAGAAATTACGTTAAGAATTTACATTCATTATATATAAATATATATATTTTGTTATGGGGGTTTGTTTTTGTGCCACGTCGTTTAACTTTCCCTTCTAACGTAGTCTGGCAGTTTGGTTTCACTAGTTTCTGAGGTGCTCGCGTTTAATACACCTTCATGAAATGCCCGTGATTAGATTGGGACGTGTATTTTATACTTCGTTTCAGCCTAAGTCCAGACGTAGCCGATGCAACAAGCGCGAGCTCCGGTCTTTCAGCATCCCTGCCAAGCACGCGCTCTCGTGCAGTGCAAGCACTGGTCAGGGCCACCTGCTCGCGCTTGTAGCATCGGCTGCGTCTGAACTAGAGCCACTGAATGAGCTGCGCTTAGAGTATCACCACTCCGTTCCCCGACATTGTTGTGGGCGCCGCCATATTGGGGCTTGTGCAGAGCAGGCGCAACTGCAGATCGTCATGATTCAAAAGTGCGACTTCGTCAGCGTTCGATTCGGTGTTAGGAAGCTCATGTAATATTGCTTTTCTCTGTCACGGACTGTTTAAACAATTGTGGAGGACGGAAAAGCGTTTCCTGTGATTTCAGATAAAGCTTCAGATAACTGGCAACCATGATTTTAAGCCACAATATGGCCAAGTGTCGTTACTCTGAAGCGTAGCTTATTTAGTGGCACTAGTCTGAATCTCAGCTAAAATGAAATATTCCTTTCTCTTAAAGGGACTGTCGGGTGAAATCCGGAAGTTACTAAGTTTTTGTTCTGATCAGCTAGAGAGGGACTAAATGTAGTCAAATGTGATAGTTATTTAATTAAATGACGCCCCAATATTAGGTACATTATTTATGAGCATCAATACGAAACTTCATCCCACATTTCGCAAGTATGCAAGGCTGGTCGTGTCGTGACGTCACATCAGGCACGGTAACGTCAGAGTCGCGGGCGGTTATTTATTCCCGATTTCGATCAACATCGTACGGTGTGTACAAAGATCATCGTCGAATAATTGAGATTCCCTCAATACCTTAAGCCTTGTCTTCCTTAGAACGAAGGTATTTTACTGAGACAGAAGTCAAGAGCTGTCGTGGCTCTCTTTCCATGATGTTACGTCAGAGCTTCCACTGTTGCCAACGAAAACACTGTGTTTTGCAGGTGCAATCTGAGCCGTTGGGGTCTGTTTAAAACTGAATTACTTGTGCGGCGGAGGACTGAAATTTCCAGTATTTCGCGAAAGAAATTTTTAAAATCAATGGCAATATGATTTAATTGCTTTCTGAAATACAAAATTTTACTGAACAATTGCCTTAAAGGGATTGTCCGGTCGAAACCGGAAGTTCTTAAGTTCTTGAGCTCGTTACGTCGAGGGAGCCTTTATGTACACAAACGTCATTTTTATTTTGATATATGATCTCCCGTTATTAATTAAATCTTTCATGAGCCTATGTATGAAACTGCACCCCGAATTTCGCCAGTGTCAATGGCTGACATCCGTAGGTGCTGAGTGACGTCACAAAACGCAAAGGTTTTCGGATGGTCGGGATAACGAGCGTTGGTCGATGGATGTCTTGTATTTTGTTTCGAATTATATAGTCTCCTAGGCTGTACCCTACTTAAATACGGTTCTTTTAATGTAGTTCCCAAGCATGTGCAAAAAAAGTCACGCCTTTTAGCAGGAAATTACTCGCCGACAGCCATAAGCTTCGAACAAGCGTATGCCGTTTCGCGCAAACACAACTGCGACGGCCACCGATCGAACTAGGGGAGCTTGCAAAGCAAAGGATGCAGATTTCGCCTCTGAAGCGGCACCTAAGTACACGAAGCGGCATCTGGGTACACATGTCAGCGGATCCACTGGATCGGTGATGAGGCTGCGGGTCGTTCCCTCAGAGGCGATGTCCGCGGGTCGAAGACAAACGGCAAATCGTTCAAATGCATGTCGTCACTTGACTTGGACGAGCTTGGTAAATCGTACTCACGCTCCATTTTCACACGCGGGTCAAACAGAATTGGGCTGCGCGCGCGCTAAATACAAGTTCTGGTATCGTTTCCAGATGGCCAAGCTGTTGGTTTCGGTTTCGCTGCATAATCAAACCGATTGATCCGATTTCGGCGAGGAGTGGATGGACGTAGTTATCGTTGGCACAGCACCACACCTCAGCATACGAGCCTTCTGTCTGCTTAGATCTCAGCTCGTAGCTCTCTTCTGTGAGATGATTGCTGCATAAGCGGGATCTCGATCTTGACGGGAACCTAGTCCCTACGCACGGCGACGATCCACTTCGCTCGTCACTGCACGTCTCGTGGAAAAGTATGGAACGTCATGTCTTGGCTAGCATGTGCTGCCCGGTGGTTGTGGCACCCAACCGCGCAACAAAAATCTCACCCAACTACGAAACAAGCACAACAACAAAAACGAAGCACGCTGAGGCAGACAAAAATGCTCGCTTTGTGTTTTGTGACGTCAGAGCTTCAATGTTGCCAAAGAAAGCAGCGTTTACGCTAGAATGCGATTGGAGCAGCATAAATTCAATTACTGACGCAGAGGGGCATATAAAATTCAGATATTGCACGTACGATCCGTCTCGAGGCAATGACAATAATATTCAATTGTTTTCTCGAATACAAAATTGGGCCGGACAATCCCTTTAAAGGGACACTGCAAGGGGACAAAGAAAACCAAATGCTGCTTCGAAGGCGTGCCGATCGGTGTCAAACACGAGCGCAGTGACGACATTGATCGCTTTGGATAATGACGGCATGAAATAGACCGATCTCACCAAGCGTTCGGGGCATGCGTGACGCCGCCATAACTTTAGTTCGCAAGAGGCAGGCAGCAGTGCACAAGACGGCTCGTGCCGCCTCATGCTCCACACGCGCAGAGCTCCAGCGATGTTGTCGCACGTGCAGAAAGACTAAAGCTCCCTCGATGCATTACGGCAGCGGTGGCGTAGTCAAACTGGCTGGTGAGATCGGTTTATTCCAGAGGTAGGAATAATATTAGGTGCACGTGACGCTTTCTTATTCTTTGACGCACGTGATTCTGTTTGGGGCACCCGTAAATTGGTGGGGCGCTCACACCTTCGTAACCGGATTTGTTACATCGCACCTTTAAATAACGTAACCGCTCGGATCCCAACACTTGTTGACGAAATCCTGGTCATCGCATTATTGGCAACACCAAAAATGTGATCCTCACCACTTTGTCATTAAATTTCGCGAAGGAACGATACAAAGATTACGTCCGCCTTTATCCTTGAAATTACGCGGCAACACAAAAGCTTCTTGGTCAGTAATGTTGCTACGAGTGTACTCGGGCGGGTTCCACTATACTGCCAGCAAACTTGTGAAAAGTGAAAAACATTCCGACCAATATCGTTTCAAGGCCCCTTTAAGCAAGTCGATCTAGTACTATATTCCTTGCCAGTAACTTTTTTTGAGTGTCTATTAAACTTGAAGAATTGTGTATCTTAAATGTTGTTTTTTTCGGCGCAAGTACAGTTTTTGAAATTATTCTAACGGCTGTCGGGCCATGTCCCACAATCCTCCCGGGCTTCGGCGGGCTCGATAATCTAATAAAAATACACACAAATTGTAATTTTTATTATAAAAAAGGCCACTGTAATTTCTATGACGAAAATAATCCCCGGAGAAAGGGAACAAGGGGGACAAAGGACAAACACAAATCTTGGAGGTTTGGAGATTTGTGTTTGTCCTTTGTCCCCCTTGTTCCTCTTCTCCGGGGATTATTATCGTGATTCTTTTCCAGCTTGCTTGCACATTTGCGTTTAATTGCATTATCATCATAACCTTAAAAACTTTCAGCCGTTCCTCTCTGTTGAAGAAGGAAGACCAACGAAGCTGTACTATGGTGGAAATGAAGTAATGGCCGCCCGCAAGTCGGCAAGCCAGAATGGAAAGGCTGGAAAGGTTGCCGCCATCTATGAGCGACGGCGGTAACCAGACAACCGGCTTGCCGGTTGTCTGGTTCTCGCCGTTGCTACTAGATGGCGGTAGCTGTCCAGAGGTTTGTGCCGAGATTCGTTTGCCCACGGACACGATACTGGGGAAACTATCCCCTTAGCAGCTACGCTGTAAAAATGCAAGCCGTTCACCCTTGTTGGTGTTAGACTGGTGGCAGCTGATAAAACCCGTCTGCTCTACTGACGTCTAACTCCTGGTCAGGTCAGTTCGTAGAGCGTTCCACTGCAAATGGAGAGGTTCCTGGTTCGATACCAGGACCAGCCAGATTTTTTCGGTCGTAAACCAGTCACCTAGCTGTGTTTGGAGATTTGTGTTTTGTCCCTCTTGTTCCCCTTCTCCAGGGATTATATCCGTCACTCTTGTCCAACTCGCTTTCACCTTTACATTTAATTACATTATCATCGTAGTTTCTATAGTGGCTACTTATAACCCTGTATAGCAATGATAGAATGCCAATAAAGAGCTGGAGCAAATTGAGTGGATACCTAATGGAAGGAGACCGAGGGACATGCAAAACGTCAGAGGGGCATTCCCGTATCATTTGTGGATTTTTGAATGCAAGCTTAATCAAATTTAATCAAAACCTTTCACCGAAGTTCGTAAAATCACAACGTGTTACGCATATTGATGCTCTCGTCATAATTTTAAGCTTGTCAGCCGATGACTACATAACTTTGAAATTCGGGACGGAGTATTGTCATTTTTTAATAGATATTTCAATACGTTCGTGTAAATATTATATTTACTCTAATTTATGGTTATATTGCTATCACCTCGACCAAAAAAACATGTTTTGCTTATACTTTATACACTTCGAGAAGTAGCCTGGGCAGCTTGTGTAGGTAAAACTCATTTCACTTCTCTTAACAAGTCTAATTTTATTGTAAGCGATGGAACGCCGAGAACTAAAGTGTGTCTCTGTGAAGACGACAGGTGCCGACAGACGCACGAGAGGCCCACGGGCTTGACTCAAGGACGCGTTCTGTGCACAGTGTCCGGTGATACCTGCTCATTGAGTGCGAGGGGGTGCTACCTGTAGTATGGCGACCAGTTGTTTATGACCGGGCCGTCGGATTCGTTTTGCTCCGCGGCGACGACCCCGTGACCTCCCATGAACACAACGCATGTCGATCCGGGACAATGCTTATGCATTCCTGGGAGGTGTTTTGCGCCTGCTCAAACTATTGCACCCGGGAATCTTAAGTATTGGCTTTGGGAGCGGAAAAAGGCGAACTTTGCAGCAACACCCTCCTAACCGAACTTCGGCATGCATCAAGTGCGCCGATATCCTGCACTCCATCACTTTGTAACCTTTTTTTTAATGTCCCGATAAATGATCTCTATTCTTCACGAACGTCGGAATAGTTTGCTGATCTGCCAGCGAAATCACAGGTTCTAGCCGAATTACTGGACGTGCAGAGGCTCCCGAATTCGCGGCGCAGTGACAGCACATCCATCGTCGAACAACATAAAAATACCCTTCACCATCCTTACATGATATTGTTGTGGCAGAAAGAAGGCTATGCATGTTGCTTTTCAAACGTCTACGTTTTGATAGTCACAAGCTTCTGATCTGATAGATGCATAACCAGTATATTAATTTTTCGCATAACGTGGGAATAGACCGATCTCACCAGGAGTTGCGCGACGCCACCGCTGCCGCGGTGCATGTTGGTACCTGTAGTTCTCCCCAGTTTTCCGGCCGCGTCAATGCGCATTGTACGCCCGCCTGGCATTTGGAAATTTTTGGGTTAACACGAGACGTTTAGCCGGGTGTTTACTCATTGTTTTCAATGGGTGGCTTCACCCGTTGTATGCCATGGTGCTACAATAACAGCACAAGGCAGAAAGGCCTCGGATATAATGTCTTCCCGAAAGAAAGCAGCACGGCAAAGAAAGGTAAACAGAGCCGAACAGAGCGGCAGGAAAAATAGCGTTTTTCCATTTGTTTCGCGATTTGCTTCATAATTTATATCCATCTATTGTACGTCAGCTAAAAAGTGTAAGATTACAGGGCACGAGGAACCCAGCGTGCCGAAGTGTTCCGTACGTTGGAATCTCTCTGAGCATTCGCTTCGTAGCGGTCTATCCGTTGGTTTATCTCCACTAAGTTTGGTGAGGCCGTTTTGAATACACTTTTTGCCCAATGAATTTTGGTGGTTATAACTGTTAATGTGACGACATGTTTGAAGCACAACTGTGCTTCAAAAGATCAGGACAATCACTTAAAAAAAAAAAAAAGCGGCGATTCTTGATATGAATCACTTGAAATAAAACAACTTTTTTCGGAAGCGGTTTTCATTTTCTTTTTCATACAAAACGTAAAACAAAACACCACATAATGCAATTTAGAAGTGCAACACTTACCGGCAGAAATATAACAATCGAGCCTAACCTATTTTGTGGTGGTGTATTAGGCTGGCGCTACTGATCCAGAAAAAAAGCTTCCAACGTTGGGCGACTCTTAGCGTTCGGAGCTTGCGCAAACAAAACAAAACTGAATAGAAACTGTACACGAAAAATCATCTCCACCCCAAGTTTTCAGGTATCTTGCATGGTTGCTTCTTTTTGAGAGATGACAATTGTTGCGACGCATCAGGCATGGCTTTTCTGTAGATCAGTTCTTCTCTGTGTGCAGGCTTCTCCCCGCAGTTAATCTGTACCCTGTCGCACAGGTTGTCAACCAGAATGAAACAACTTTTAGAAAACTATCGCTCACGGAGAAAGTCTATTTAGCTTCTCTTACTTCATTGTTGATTAAACGTGATGCACAAGACTGAACACTACCTAGCTCAGTTTTTCACCAACACATTTGACGCTGTTCCACGGTGCTACACAAAGCCGATGGTCCCTCGAATTTTCTTGTTCTTTGCCATTCAACTAGATGTTCATTTCCAAGTTCATTGAGACATCCGAGCAGCCGGAAAGCTTGAGTGGTGGCGTGGTTGTTTTTTTCCTGCGGCCGCAGTGGGACCACTGCGTGAACGGCAGTGTGCTCACGCGTTCACGAAGACGAAGAAGCAGACGACGCCGAAGCAGACGACAAAGCGATTCTAAAGCGATAAGACGACTGGAACTGCTTTTCTGCGCTTGCTGACAAATTAAGACATCACAACCAACACAATTTTATGAAGTACAGACATGCAGGAGAATCCAAGCTGATACCGGGGCGTTCCAAACGATAATCTACGATGTACGCGAAGCCCTATGTAGCCGGGAAGCCGGAAAGCGATGACTCCAAGTAGCATGGCGGCGACACCACTTCCGGAATGCGCGCGCCTGCGCAGTTCGCTTGGTGACATCCGGGCATTATTGAGCTGCATTTGGAACAAAACAGTTCAGAATTCGCGTCAAAACTGGCCTAAGTGTATTTATCACCGAGTGCAATTGAGAAATAATTATATCGACAATTCTAAATATACATATATATTTTTATCGTATAATACTTGTGAGGGCGCATTTTTACCTTCGACGCCGCCCCAGCCTGTGGCATACAACTTGGATCCCTCTGGCAACTCTTCTCCGCTCTTTGGCAGACAGACCGGCTGAATGGTCGTCGTCATGTTCACTTTCTCGACCAACTCGATGATCGCGATGTCGGGCACCATGTTCTAGGAAGAAGGAGATACACGCAAGACTCTGTAAACTATGCAATGATATCTACGGGACATATGGGGAATATTTAATACCAATGTATTCCAGCGAAAGCTGTTATAGCATCTTCCCAGCTGAACTCGCGGCGTCGGCGTTGCGCCAGGCAGAAAACTGCGTTCGCGCGTTCACCGCCCGAATGACGCCAGGCAAAACGCGTTCACTCGGCTCTTGCCTTGGGGCAGTGTCTGTTACAGTTGGCGGGGGATACACCTTTATAAATTCATTCTTCACCGTAGAACTCGGTTTGCGTTTACTAGAGTCACTAAATAAGCTACGCCTAAGAGTAACGACACATCAGCCGTCTTAACGCTTAAGGCCCGTTCACACTCTTGCGACCACTTGCGACCTCATAAACCGGGGTTGCTTAAAACTTCTTAAACCAGAGGACACACTGGCGCCATCTATTGGGTAGCAGTGTAAACTCGGCGGTCCGGCATATTTTTTTATTTCTCTCGCGCATTATCCTTTCTTTCTTGGCTCGAAAAACTTTTGTCAATGTTATAAACGAGCCTTTCTATGGGTATTACGCACATTTGACCTCGGAAATCCCGCAAAACCTTCGCTCTTGTGAAATGCAGTTCCAGGGTCACCGCATAGATGGCGCCACAATGTCAGTGTGTCCTCTGGTTTAAGAAGTTTTAAGGAACCCAGGTTTAAGAGGTCGCAAGAGTGTGAACGGGCCTTTAAGATCATGGTTGCCAATTATCTGAAGCTTTTCCTGAAATCGCAAGAAACGCTTTTCCGTCCTCCAGAAATATTAAAACAGTTCGTGACAAACCAAGCATTAGGGACTTTTAGCAAATCGTTACCGTGTTCCACGTACCATACTACCGGAACCCGTGAAGCATGCTTTTGAGCGCGCGCCCTTTGGTCATAATATCACCCGTGCGCGCGCTCAAAAGCATGCTTCAAAGGGTCCGGTAGTGCGGTACGCGGAACACGGTAGCGGTTTGCTAAGAGTCCCTAATATCACTTGAGCTTCCAAACGCCGCGTATTTAAAGATGAGGAAGTCGCATTTTTGAATTGTGAGGCTCGACAGTTGCGTCTGCTCTGCGCTAAGCACCAAGATGGCGGCGCCCACTAGCAAACCAGGAAAGGAGTATCAATGCTGTAAGTGCAGCTTATTTGAAGGCTATAGACCTTTTCTGTTTCCTGTCGTTCTCCGTCACGTGGGTTCAGGGTACACCCGAATTCACCTCCAATTTTTTTTGTTCAATAAATGTTCCACATTCTTTTCAAAAACAAAAAAAAAAACATTGAAATCTAAAAAAATGGAAAGGCTTGGATTGGAAAAGTATTTTTTTTAATACGATATCATTATTAAGCTATATAGTACTCCAGATTTTCAGCTTTATTGGTATTTCCTGGCCGTGTTTTCAGGCTCCCCCATAAAGTTTGAGGAAAAATTGATTTCACGTGACCTATGCACCAATTCAGTTTCCTCCCTAAATTTAGTGGAAAATTTTACGTCACGACCTACGCACCAATTCAGTTTCCCCGCTACGTTTAGCGGGAAAATTGACGTCACGACCTAGGCACTAATTCAGTTTTCCTCCCGAATTGGGCAGAAAAATTTATGTCACGTGACCTCCGACCGATCGCGATTGAGTCAACTATCGTTGGCTCACACCAGGTAGGGGCACAGCGCGTGCGAAGAAACTATATTCGCATTAGGTGAAACGCCTATTCATGCACCGTGCTGACAGCAGTGCCACCGCCGCAGCGGCGCGACTTTCCTTATCTACGAACACGAGCCTGTGATCGGCGACCAACCATCATCTGCGAGCGCTGCAATAGCAGAGCGCACGCTTGCGCCATATCAGATGATATGTGAGCCTTTAGTGTTAAAGAACTTTTGACTGCCGAATGTACAATTCCTGCAATGTCAGGGTTACAAAATTTCGAACTCGTTACTCAAAACTGTATAAGGAACGGAGTTACGAGAACTTTGTGCGATTTTCCTGCGATTACTTCCCAACGATTTTGTGGCAGCTAATCTTTGCTAAGAGAGCTTTTAGGTTTTTTAGCATGACATGGGCTGCCAGCTATCTTTAGTTTTTCTGCGATTATTAGCTTCGACTACCTATTTTTCTATTGAAAAGGCAAGAACAAAACAAAAACGGATGCTTTCTTCTTACCTTTGGTAATCTCCCGTTGTATCCAGGGTGCACACAAATTTCTTTGACGTGTAAATATACCTGGCCTTCGACCGGCGCTGATCGGAGGTGAGCACCAAGGTGGACACGGAGTATGCGTGGCCTCAGCTGCCTGCGCATTAAATAGAATAGCTATTCTCGGTACCCCTGTCCACCGCAAGCGGAACTCTGCGAAAGCACAAGGCATATCCTGGGTACCGCCCGCGCTAGAACTATGGTGCCTGAAACGCGTCTCCAGCTGGTGTGTTTACAGCGTCCAGAAAAGTGGTCCCTCGATTCCTGTCAGATGACGTCATAGAAGTCTCATGCTCTCGCCGGTCGCGATCCTGGCGGTGTCCCAGCAGTGGTGGCGGATTGTGGCAGATGCCTGTTCTGCTGCAGGTCGCTGTCCAGCCTGACAGTCCGCGGAAGGTTCGACAGCCAGGAATTGAAACACCCTGACGACAACAACACTCACGTTTGCTCGCGTTTTTTTTTTGTTTTTTTTTTTCCAGGGTTGTGACGATCAGTCACCTGGATCACGACATTCGACAGCATAACACTCCGGCTTTTGATGTGTCCTTCCTGGCCACTCCTGGGCCACTGTTGATGTATGGGCGGGATAGTCAGAGACGCGTTCCAAGCGCCATGGGCTTGACTATCAGACGATCAATACACATGGCATCGGCAAGATGGCGGCGCCCAGGGGCAGCACTTGCAGACGTACGTGGACATTGCCCCGATTCGTACTCTTCAAGATTGTAGAATGTAATGTAACCGCTTGATTGTCGTAAGATCACGGCACTTTGGTGACGCAGCATTTTTGTATACTTTTTAACTCATAACTCCTAAAGGGGTACGAAGAAGCGAAGAAATATTTTACGTCGCTCTTATGACTAACTTCATCGACGTGTTAAGGATAAGGAAAGTCGGAAATTACTCAGAGGAGCCTCTCGCTTTTCTACACAAAGTGCAATAGAATATAAACAGAATGTTTTTTTAAGCTTTGCAAATTAAAAAAAAAAAAGCCATGAAAGCTACACGTATGCGTTTTGTGCAGGTGAGTGATACGACCAGGGGGACAGAGTATAAGGGGCTAATCGTAAGGATTAGTTGGCAAATTAAGTAAACATTGGCAATGAACTTTTTTTGTCGTGTATTTTATGGCGTTTAATTACGCGATATAAGTTTTAAAATGAGAGTTTCCGATCCAAGCATGCACAACCAAACTACAAAGGCCCGTTTTTGATGGGTAGCCCGTAGATTTGACCTCGCAAATACTGCAAAACCACCAGTCTGGTCGGCCTCGTACGCACACGTACGTTTCGCTAACGACCGAGTTTGGGGACTTTTTTACGATGAGAGAACACACTGGCACGCTGGCGCCATCTATGACGTGGACCTGGAACTGCCTTTCACTAGAGCGAAAGTTTCACAACTGTGCGAGATCACATTTATGCGTACCATCTTTGAGAAATAGTCATTTAAAACATTTTCAAAATATTTGCGAGTCAATGGTAAGAGAAGAATGAGCAAAAATATATACGAAAATCGCGAGTGTTCCACCCGATAGATGGCGCCTTTTGTGCTATCTCGTGGTAAGAGATCACGAGAGGAAATACGATTGCACACTACACCCAGAGCCCTTGACAGAGCCCTTGACTACACCGCCCCGTTCACCGTTTCATCGTGCATCGTATCGAAGGGAATTGGGATATGATGTCGCTCATCTAGTGAGAATTAAATACACCTGCACCAACTCACTCGGCACAGTGGGCAGCCGTGAGTACGTGCCGGTCGCTTATCAAGACACCGCTGCAGTAATCCCGGACCACACGGAGCTGGGCGTGCCAAGGCCAGCTGCCGGGCACTGCTTTTGCACCGCCGACTATCCTCTCTTCGGGGTCCAATACTGGCTGGATCTGCTGGACGCCGCAGTCCCCTGAAGAAGGGGAATCGTGCATTTGTTAGAACAAGGACATTTTCTCCTTGAATGTAGGCGCCAAGGAGTTGTACATTCTATAAAAATATATACATTTTTTTTTTTTTTTGCTTTGGCTTATTATATGCAGGCTGTCGTCTTTTTTTTTTAGACTTTACTGATTTTGTTTTAAAAAAGGCCTGAAAGCCATGCTAATTCGGTTTGCGCATGTGAGTCATACGGCCAGGGAAAGGGGGGGGGGGGGCTTTTATAGGGGGCTAATCGTCAAGACAAGTTGTATAATTAACTAAGCCATGTTAATTAACTTTACTTCGTAGAAATAAATTTATAGCATCGTCGAAAACCAATAAATGAGTAAAACCCGAAATCGGAGCATATGTTTTCGAAATCCCTCCTACCTTAAAATGAGTTAAATTTTTTTTTTTATGTGAAGTTTTGTCATGATATACATGTGCGATTGAAGCACTAAGAAAAGATCAAACTAATCATGATTTAAAAAAATTGTTTTATCATTCTCATCTGCGCGCCAAACTCATCCTTTGGCGATAGATTTCCCGCTGTGTTCGCTTCCAGATCGAACAGAGTTGCCACCGTGCGGCCGATGTTGGAAACACTGCAAGTGTGGATACCACCGCACGTCGTCTGCTCTTGGCGCTGGTTGAAACATGGATCGCGACGATGAAGGCTTGTTTTCGGTTAAACTGCGTTGTTTATGCTGTGAATGCTTGTTTTTTCGAAAAGATTGTATCTTTCCACTAGAGTGGAAACACGTGAAGACGAGGAATGCCGAGTCAGATACTTATATAATCTTGCTACTGTGGTTGTTGTTTGATGCGCTCTTTGTTTCAGTTTCGGTGCCATTGCATACTGGCAAGTAGTGCTCACTACTTCGCGGATTAATCGAGACCTTTTTGGTGGGTGCGAAAAGACTGTTAGAGATGGTTATTTCCCGCGGCCCCTACCTGAAGAAAGAGAGAACACGTTGTACTGGCCTGTAACAATATTGGCCGCGCATAAACGGTCACCGACGTTTGTCTGTCACAGGTCACCTCGCTCCATCACTCGCTTAACAGCGACGGCCCATCGTTGCTTCCATGCTTTGTTTCACGGGAACTGGAACATCTTATGCCCTCTATGGCTTGCGTTATAGAACAACGTACCACGGAGCTGTGAACCATTTTCACCGCGAATACAGCACGGCTACCACGCCTATACTTCGTTTCACCTTCGGTCCGAGCGCGGCCGATGTTATCAGCCGAAGGGCCAATCAAACAGCGCCAAAAGCGCAACGTCATGGCGTGCTTTCTGCGCTTGATTGGACTAGCCGGCGGAGGAGCACGCACAGAGAGACGGCGAATACCGGTTAGTCCTATCAACTGCAGAGAGCACGCCATGACGTTGTGCCTCTTCGCTGTTTGATTGGCCCTTCGGCTCATTACATCGGCCACGCCCTGAGCGAAGCTGATACGAAGTATAGAAGGGCTTTCTATGCAGCTGGACGAACCAGGACCGGCACCGGACGAACCGGAAGCGTGAAGTCACGTGGTGCCTCGCTTCGGATGACGCAACTTCCGGCTCAAACGCCAGTCACCTATTCTACCGCAGGGGCTGCCAGTCACAGCGGGTCCAGGAGGCCGGTCCGGTAGCGTTTAGTCAGGCTGGCTTGGGGCGTTTTGGTGTGACTATTTCTTTTTTGTTTTTGTTTTGTGCGCAGCGATTCAATATTGTGTGGCTGCTAGTTGTGCCGAAGAAACAAGGTACTCACAACGATGTCAAATGCTGCGAAGAAAACGACAGAGCGGCGGTGTTTTGTTCCGTGATGCAACATAATAATAATATCTTTATTTTCCATTTATAATGGTGGAGGCCGAGAATAAAAGCCGCAAGAAACGGCTTGACGAGCTCTCGGCCCCCAAATTGCATTCTGCAGCAGTGACAAGGCGAGAAAACTGAAAAACACAAACACACCAAAAACATTAGTCGTCTACAACAAAATGTCACATCAACGCACGCAACTCTATCATGCTGGTAATATCTACGTGAAAATCACTGTGAATAAAACAGTTAAGCAGTTTAGGTAATCTGTAGCATAACATTTCTTTCCCTATGTTTAATCGGCAAATAGGTACATTCCAGTATTCAGGGTTTCGAAATTGATAATTGGGAACGCGTTGGTTGAAACCAGACAGTTCAATTATGTAAGCACGGTTACTGAACAGTTCATGTTTATACTTTGGAAGAAAGCCTATAATTATACATGTTGTAGATACTTAAGAGGATATCGCAGTTCCCAAGCCCTATGCAATTCCAATGACAACTTTTTGATATTTTTTCTCAGCAACCACCGGACGGATTGAACTGGGAATGGTTTTATTAGAAAGATAGTAAAAAACTGAGTAAGGTTGTGGCGCTACATTTCCCGATCTAAATCTTAAAATTGTTTTACGGGAACTTAAACTTGCTTGTAAAGGCCCTTTTTTCGTTCCGTTCTTCGTGAGCATTTAAAAATAAACCAGGGCCTAAATACAAATTCAGGCGCTACAATATTGAAGACCAAGACTTTTTGAATATATCTCTTACAAGATCTTCTTGCCAGAGATTCTCATTGTGATAAACTTTAACTAAGTTTGTGGCCCATCAAAATGCCAGAAATCGAGCTGTCAGCTGGCGCCATCTATGAGCGTGTCGCTAATACTACCTCTTGAAATTGCACAATGTGTTATTGCGCCCCCGGACTACTTGCACCTTCAAGGTCGTCGGGTTGACGGTCGGGATTTCGAGGGAGAATTCCTCTCAAAGGTTATTTTTTTTTTTTTTTTTTGGCGGGCGAAGATGTTTTGCGGTCCATCGCCCAAGCGCGTCCTTGGGAGGATGTTCCGTCTTTGTTGGTGTTTTGGGGTCGCACACATGCGAGTGAAAGGTTTCTGGTTTTTTACCTTTTTTGTTCGGCGGCGAAGATATTTTGCGGGTGGGTGTGAATCATTAGTTTTCAATCGCCAGAGCGCGTCATTGGGAGGATGTTTCGTTCTTTGTTGGCGTTTTGTGTCACGAAAATGGGGGTGAAAGATTTCACGCTTCAAGCGGATCCTTGCGTGAGTCCTGAAGTTACCAAATGCAGGCAGACAAAAGCTACTGAAGCGTCAAAGGGTCGATACTGTCTTACCACTTCTTTCTGTTCGAAGTAGGAGAAGTGATCTGATTTGGCGATTTCAAATATTCTGCAGAGATGCATTTAAAAAGTTTACATATTTTAAATTCGGAAGAAACATATGTGAGTTCGTCGATTTTGTTTTAATTTCGACATTCGCTTTGCATATCAGCTTGTGGAGGCTGATATGCAAAGTAATAAAACCGTAATAAAACAAACATTCCGAAAATTTCTTCAGTGAACCTAAAAACAGAGCAAGCTTTTTGGTAGTAGCGCGTCACACGTTTCTATTGGAAGTTATGAAAGTTTCGCGCTGAAGATTCTTCGTTTGACCCGAACCAAAACATTCTTGATTCAGTATTCTTTGAAATAGAGGCGAATGTATTAGACAAGAACCCGCACACCTTTATTATGGTGTTTGTCTATTGCACGTCTTGGCTGCGATGAGCCCTTGGTCGGCACTGGGCAGTCACTGTTGGGCGGCCGAGAAAATCTCACTGGAGAAAAGGCGGCGTTGGAAAGCTCACCGGATTGAAGCTCGCCGGTAAAATGCTCACCGCAAAACCAGCAAATGCGGAGAAAAGCTCATTTACGAAATAATTTATTCAACATTTAAAATTTTATATTCTCGGCATTGTTCCCACTGCGGTGTTTATATTTAAAACTCACGTCCACACTTTGCTCACCGCTCATTCTGCGCTTTTTGCGTGTCCGTATAGTTGTAAAACCAGGGGTTCTTGCTCAGTACCAGAAAAATAGCTTACTTTCTAAGAAAAATGGGGAAGAGGCAGACGAATCCAGTTTTGCAGAATGCGAACAATAGACTGATCTGACTGAGCGTTCCACGCATGCGTGACGCCGCCATTACTGTAGTTCCTAGGAGGCAGGTGCCAGTGCACGAGACAGCTCGTGCCGCCTCGTGCTCTCCCTCAGCGAGGTTGTCGCGCGTGCAGAAAGACTACAGGTCCCACGACGCATGGCGACAGCGGTGGCGTAATGAAACTGGCTGTGAGATCGGTCTATTAAAAAAGTGGAAAACTCTTTTTTTTTTTTTTCGTTATCAGGTACAGTGCCTCAAAGTTGAGTACTACGAACAGCAACAATTGTGGACCTCCGTGTCGGCGAATCCCGGAGAAAAGCTCACCGGAGAAAAGCTCACCGGAGAAAAGCTCACCGGAGAAAAGCTCACCAGAGATAAGCTCACCGGAGAAAAGCTCACCCCAAAACCGGCGGATGCGGAGAAAAGCTCACCGGCCATTGAGCGTATGCGGAGAAAAGCTCACCAATTTTTTTTCTTCTTTTTATATGGAGGCTCTTGGATCATGCCTAACCTATATCAATTTATTAACATTAAAATTCGTCAGCTTAGTAAAAAAGAAAATATCCTTTTTTGTAATATTTGTTAAGCTTATTGGGTATATTGCTCCCAAATTAATAATTTGGGAGCAGAAGGCGCGTCCGTCCCGCGTCTGCGGGTTTCCTCAACGTGAGACGTTAAAGGGGCGATGCAACGATTTTTGTACTTTGCCCAAATACCGTTTACAACAGATCCCTGACGTTAATGACCTGTGAAACACCCGTTCGTTTTACATCGCACGCAATTGAAATCGCAGAAAAAATTAAAGAAAATGAGCGGCGTTCATTCCCTCAACTCGCAGCCAAAACAAGTGGCCACGTGATCTGGACCCGATTATATGCCGCCAATGTTGATCATAGCCACGCGCTGGGGTCGGCAAAGCATAGGACACGCGCTGAGTTCCAGACATTGTTATGGTTCGGCTATTGTCGTCATTGCAGCGATTGGACACGGGCCACTACCCGAATGCTTCTCGAGCTATCGATTATCACGAGCCCAAATCGAGTGCCAACGCAATGCTCGGCTCCAATATATGAGCCACATTCAAATATCGTCACTGGGAGGTGCTGCGGCCACCGAGTTACGTCATCAAGTTTTGCGAAGGAGAGATTGAATGAAAACGCTCGCTTTTGACCTTGAAATTACACCGCAACAAATGAGTCTCTTGGCCAGTGGCATTGCGTGCGAGTATCCTTGAGTCCCACTAGTGCCAGTAGGCTCGTTTGAAGTGAAGAACATTCCAATCGAATTTCGTTGCACCGCCCCTTTAAAGCTTGTTGATTCCTTCTCTGCCTACTATCAGATGATTCAAAGCAAGTGGTTTAGGACTGTTTCCCAAAACATCTCTGATGACATAAATTTCATGGATGAATCGTCGTTCTGGTTCCGCGTGCAAATTGTTAATCGGTGCATTAAAAAAGTGGAGCTGCCAGAGGGATTTGTGCCTTATGAAAGTATCTATCGGCTGGTCCTCCGAGACGAGCGGAAGCTGGGTGACCTAGAATCAGAGTTTCTTTGTTACCGCCAGTAGGCTGTGACTATCACCGTTGATCCAGTGTTATTTTGGAAACTTTATTTACCTGACTGGCCACTACTGCCCCAAATCTCGCTGGACATTTTGGGATTTCCTGTGTCGAGCGCAAATGTGGAGCGTGCGTTTTCAAAATTGCGGGTTGTGAACCGCTAGGAACGTGCTGCCATGACAGATGCAAGCCTCTCGAAGTATGCTTGCATCTACTATAATAACCAAGCGTGAGAAATAGATGCTTCCTCGAGAATAAGTGTATGAAATATGGGAATAAAATTGGAGCTCTCTGTCTGTGATCAATCGCATTTTTTTCCACCGATAATCACCGATTTTAGCCTCGTCGTGAGACGCTCCACCGAAATACACCGGTGTTTCGGAAATAAATAAACACCGAAAAACATCCGCCGATTTTCCCCACATATAAACACCGGAAAGTACACACCCTATTCATAGGTAGTGCTGATGGTGCTGATTTTTTTTATTGCTCATAGGTAGTGCTGAGTTCCGGGTTGCGTTTTGACTTCATTATTACTGCTTTATGGTCGGTGAAATGCAGAGCCAGTGGTTCTTCTAGCGGATCAGCTTGGATCCGCTAGAAGCCGTGGGAACGCATCTCCACCGCTTAAGTTAACGGTTCATGTCAGAAAGAGAATGTGTGGTATGGAACGGGGTTATATACGCATTTGAGCATTTGACCGCAGCGCCCTCTCGTGTATAAACGTTGAGCCAATGCATGCAAAGTTTAACGCAAATATATACGCATTTGACTGCAGCGCCCTCTCCTGTATAGACGTTGAGCGGCTACATGCAACGTTTCATCCATGACATCCCCAGCTCTTGAGTTACTACCACATCTCAGAGCCCCCTACTCACCCCGCAGTCGTGGCCGAGTGGTTAAGGCGATGGACTAGAAATCCATTGGGGTCTCCCCGCACAGGTTCGAATCCTGTCGACTGCGCAAACATTTCTTCTTTTTTTCAAGAAGACAGATGGGATGGCAATCGATGTGAGCACGGGCACGGACAGACGGACGGACGGACGGATGGACAAGGATAGACCCTAAGGAGCTTCGCCCCGAAAAGGAAATTAAACAAGACTGTGTGACCTCTAACATATGTCAAAGAATGCAAATGTTTCCAAGTGGCATTGCTCTTTGATAAAGACAGCAGTTGATGTTGCTCAATTTATCTTGCCAGTATTCATGTTTATTTTTATATGATGCATGCTCACTAGATAAAAAACAATTCAGGCATTTTCTGGTCTATAAGTTTTGACTGTGAATGCAGAAGTTCGCTTTCAATAATCCATGCTACACAAAAAAGATGTATTACCACGAGAACAAAAACTATGTATTTAAAGGTCTGCAAAATGTACAGCTGCCAAAAAAAAAATAATTAAAAGAGACCTTTACACTAGGAAAGGAAAGAATCAATATCATATCATACTCAAACTTCGCTTTCTTAATGCTGGTATGTAAGGTGAGATAAAGAATTATTTTTCTATAACAGCAAAACGAAAAGAAAAAAAAAAGAAAAGACGCGAGTCTGTGTAAGTAGCTAACCGCTCCCAAACGGCATGTACGCTGTGATTATAATCTTCTGCCGCTCGCGCAAGTCATGCTTTTTCCCAAGGGTGTGATATAGGATGAATCTTATTCTTCTCTCAACCTAGCAGGCAAAAACAAACGAACGATACGACCATTTTCACGCCTAATAAAGCATCGCTGCTGCGACCGCCAGGCCTCTGTCAACCGTCTGATGGCCGCGCGCTCTGCAACACAGCGTCCTCACCTGTATGATTGCGTGCTTGCACATCACACACATCAAATCTTGGAGGTCATGCTCTCACCATGGCCATCGAGATTTTTCGCGCGCTCTGCTCCGGCCTGTTTAAACGCTCGGTTGTCCAGCAGAAAAAGCGAGCCAGGTCAGTTCTCTAGATCTCCGCATTCGGCGCTCATAAACAAACCAGACACGAAAACAAAATCGCCTCAAAGCATGCTGTCAAATGCGAGCTCGCTGCATGAAGCTTGCATTTTCATGGTTGTCATCATCAGAATAGAGAAAGGTAAGTGGGTCTCTGTAGATTCGTAATTTTACAGCAGAGCTGTTAAGGGCTAATTTCCCCAGGATCTTGTCCCCCACAAAGAAATGTCGACACAAAACTCTGGTTGCTGCCGTCGCTCATAGATGGCGGTAACTGTCCAGAGTGTTGTGTTTGCCGGTTGTCCGCTTGCTGCCGTCGCTCATAGATGGCGCAACCTTTCTCGCCTTTCCACTCTGGCTTGCCGACTAGCGGCCGGCCATTACTTCATTACCGCCATAGTACAGCTTCGCTGGTCTTCCTTCTTCACCAAAGTGAAAAGGCTAAAACAAAAAATTTTTTATTCGCTGCTCCGGTCGCTGTTTCGCTGGATGACCTCAGAATACAAGGTTCGGTGCGAATCTATATTTGTCCTCCGCGGACACTGTCTGGGCCGGCAGGACGAGCGTAGAAATATTCTTGTCGTCATGCGTGAGAGCTGCTTTCTGGACTTCACTTACATACATACGGACATTTGTTCTACACCTTTCGCGCTTTAAAAAATGTGAACCTTCAAATTTCAATCAACTTTTTTCCTTGCAAAGGTCTGCGTGTTGTGGCGAGAGGCGCGGGGAGCACATTTCGCGCTGCTCCCAAGCTCCGCGCGCAGACCGACGATAATGGTGATGACCATAATTCGCGGCTTTCTTCGTATCGTTCGGTTTGGTTGCGAGCGCCAACAAGTACCCCCCACAGTAAGAGTCTCTACCGGAAGAATGTGTCAAGCCACGTTCACAATGCTAATACATCATGCGAAAGACAGTCTTTAGAGACACTGTCTGATGCGTGTTTCTTTCAATTGTATGGCGGTTCTGTCGAATTGGTCATTGAACAACCTATCTGCAGACATTTAGCTCGGTGCTCGCGGAGCGAAAGCACACGCTGCAGAACCCACGGATCCTGAGTACAATCCCCACCCCTGCCCGTTTCGATCTGGATGAGCATCGTACCGGCGTGCGGTGGTGTAGCACTATTGCGTGATGCACGTTAAAGACCCCAGACTAGCGGTTGTACTGCACTGGCTGTATTTCTCATCCGCAGCTGGAAGACAAGTCGCCCGTTGAGGCTGACTAAGTTCTAGGCTGTATAAACATACACACACCCCAATTTGTTTTCTTTGCAAACGTTTTTTTTTTTCCTTTTTTTTTTTTACGTCACATATTGCTTATTTTAGGCACTCTCAAGCTGCCTGTGACACGTTTTTCACCCGGAGAGCCCCACTCTTTGTTCCTAAATAGATTATTTCAATCTGATATTTTGCTACTACCGTAAAATCCCGTAAGGGCGCCCACCCAAAATGAAGAGATAAATGGTGAAAAACATGGGGTGGGCTATCTTTGGGGATGCCTCAGCAAAACTTTATCAAAAATTAATGATAAGCGCCGGGGCAATCGCTACAAACCACGTGACGCGGAAACTGATACCGCTGATCGCGGACACGGCAAGGTCGCGTTTCACGATGTGATCCTGTATCATGGGAAAGGATACCGCAAGCGGCCGACGCAGCAGATTCACGTTTCACGGTGCGGTGCGAAGGACTCGCGGAAACCCGCCGCGAACTTGCCTCGGGAACGGATACCGCAGATCGCGGACGCAGCAGATTCAAGTTTTATGGTGCAATAAAGACGCGGGAACCGCTACAATCTTGCCTGTCACGGAAACTGATATCGCGCGCGCAGATCGCGGACAAAAACACGGGAATAGGCTACAAACTCGCATGTCACAGAAACAAATACCGCAGATCGCGGACGCAACAGAATCGCAATTCACGATGCAATATACGCGCGGGAACAACTCGCGCGTGTTACTTACAGCTAAAAATCGATATCGCGCGCGCAGATCGCGGACAAAAACACGGGAATCAGCTACGAACTCGGGAACGGATACCGCAAATCGCGAACGCAGCAGATTCGCACTTCACGAAACAACTAGCGTGTTACGCGAGCCGATATCGCGTGCAGATCGCAGACAAAAACTCGGGAACCCGCTATGAACTCGCTTCTCGGACACACCGGTACCGCCGATCGCGCCGTTGATGCGCGATTGCCGTCGGACATTGCTTGATGTTCAACGGGAATCGGGGGATGGGCGATGTTTCAGAATTTTTATATTACAGATATTTAGCCAGAAAAACGGGATGGGCGATCTCTCGGGGGAGGGCGCCCTTACGGGATTTTACGGTAATTGCATCGCGGGGCGATTGCGACGACATGGTCTTCGAGATTTCCCACCAAACAGGAGCACTATGCACCAACACGCTGTTAACAAACAAACCCACGTTCACCCAGACCGGGCGTGGGTGGTGCGCGTGCGCAGAAAACAAATTCGCGCGAGATAAGGCGTCTGCGCATGCGGAATGGCGACAGCAGCGCCACCGCAGTGGCGTGACGTCAGAGAGTTAAGTTGACGTATACTTGCAACTAACTGCGACTTTTAGGCAGGTGTGGCCTTTAGGCAGTAACTGGCTTTATCTCCGAGCAAGCCGCTGCGAACATTATAGCCTTTCTTTTTTTTTTTTCCTCTGCGTGGCGTCGTTTTATTGCTTTCTCTTGTAATATAAAGACCTCGCTGCGCTTTGATCGCCCACTGGAGATTACCGGTGGTCGAGGAACGACTGCGCACGGCGGGAGCCGGGTCTTACCGAGGGTGCCCATCGAGGCAGTAGAGGCTTAGATTACACCTACACTCCGCCTCACCTTACGATGGGCCGAAGACCACGCTTACGAGTAATCGAAGCCAATTCAATGCCGTGGGAGTGTCACGTGACCTTCGGGAGGGGTTCGGAAATGTGCGGAGTGCTTTAGTCACGTGATAAGTTCACAGCGTTGGATTGGCTAGGATGGCTAGTAGCGTCCAAAACATAGCACCCGTATTTTAGAATCTTAGAAGCAGCGTGGGCTCGGCCCCATGTGGCGCTGTGGCTTACTTTCCATTGGGAAGTAACGTCGGCTTTCCATATATTGCTCCCTTGGAAGCATCTACAGCTCTTCTTTTGCTGAACATCTCCTTTATTCGTTTGAGATCAAATAGTTCCACCCTTGGGCACGTATAACAAGCCAACTTCGCTCGTCTTTTATATAGGTCAATCCGCGCGGCAATAGAACCCTAACTGTTACAATGGTCGGTCGTTTAAGGATTTTATAGTTGTATATTGTTCATCGGGAATAAGTCAGAATCGGGAGGAGTCAGGGAGGGAGGAGGGTGTTTTAAATTTAGTGGCACCGGGCCACCATTCCCTTTCTTCTTTTGTTTCTTTTCACGGGATTCACTCGAAGTCAGTACCATCAACGTTATCGCCTGCACTTATTGTTCACTGAGGCTCTAACAAAGAAAAAGAAATAAGTCACTTTTTTAAATAGTTATTGCCACACCCCGAGAGTGAACTGCACAATTCTGCGTTGGGCAACGAATACGGCCATTTAAGCAGGTCATATATTCGCAACTTTCAGCTATGGTGGTCCCGCGGTCTGAGAATCGCGCTCCCTAGCTCCTGGATGATAGGCTTAACAATAACGGCGCTTCCCTACACCTTCCTAACGTAAAAAAATGAAGTAAGGCCCTAATACTTTTCGTATATAGCAAAACTAGAATTACTTACGCGTCGCTGACCCAGCCTCGTACTGCTGTTCTACGACGATTATCCAGATGACAGCCATTTTGATAGCACCAGTGCGCCCCCTATAGATCGTGAAAGTTGCAAATACGTTTTACATAGCTTCAGCTCCTCGACTGACGTACATATTGTTTTCTTTAACTTTTGTTATTTTGCACGCTTTCGGTGCTTTACATCCCCTGTGCCGATGATCCGCAATCTGAGATTTGCGTCAGTCGCTTGTCAATAAATTCCATTTCTGTTTCGAATGCATTCCGGGTACAATAATATCAAGCAAATGTATGAGCCTTCTGTGTTACTGTTGTCTTCTCAGAAAGGGTTGAAATGCCGTGCGAGCGCGTCACCACACTCGGAGCCGCACAATATACAGGACTACCTACGAAATGTGCCCAACGTGTGCTTGCTCCCGCAATGGACCTTTTGTAGAAATACGCGGTGCGCATGCGCGGAGTATTTCATGCGCCTGGGTTCGAGAGTATCTAGTTCCAAACAATCCGCCATCTTGCATTTCTCGCCTTTGAGCGGTTTCGTTGTGTCTTCCTCGGGGCGGAAGATTACGCACGAAGGGGAAAAAGGTGAGCTTGGGGGAGCCGTATCTAGGTCACATCGCCTCAATGGGTGAACAGGATGTAGCTGACGTTTTGGGTGTGGAACGGGTGGGAGAGGCCTTGGGCGCGCGTTGTTTTCCATCACCTAGTCTCGAACCGATTCGCGTGTCTAGGTGGCAGCACATATTCGCCAAGAGGTCCATTGCAATACAGAGCAGCGTTCCGCCGAATTCCTTTCAAAGCAAGCCGTCTTTCACGAAATTTGAAGCACCGCCTTTTCTTTTTTTTTTTTTCTTTCTCTTTTGCTTTTAGTGCGTTTTTTTTTTTTGTGATGGATCATCATGGTATACCAACTGTTTGGACAATATAAGAGCTATGCAATTTTTTCTACCTATTCACCCCGTCACTTACACGGTGAGCTTACATTTTCTGATTCAGAGTTCAACTCGCTCGCCGAAGTAGTGAGTTGAACACGGTGTACGAGCATGGTGCACGTCCAATTCATGTTTGCGAGACTGTTTCTTGAAATAATAACTTTATTTGCCGTGTATGTACATCGTACTTCCCTGAATTGGGATAGCGACTCACGTAGTCGCAAACTCTTTGTTGGTGCGTCTAATATTATAAAGCGCAGGCGGTTTTTCTGTGGATAACTTTGGTCGTCGTACAGATGGCGGCACGATTAGCACGAACAAGCAATCGCATTTTTTTTTTCTTTTGGAATTGAAAGGCTGTCACTAAAACTCTACAGGTAATGTGGTGAAAAAGCTCATTTAGCATGGACATTTGGGCGACTCAGTAGGAGTTCATAGCGCTTGTCCCCTGTATCTCTCTTCTGTGTCCTCCTCCCAATCCCGCTGTTTTTCACTATGAGCTCATTCGGGGCAACAGCTTACGTGGGAAGCTTTAGAGGTCGTTAATTCATTAGCTGAGAAAAAAATGTGAAAAAGCGCAGATGTCGTGTTCGGGCTAACTTGGTCACACAGTGTACGTGGTTATTGGCGAACATATTTGAAGGTACGACAGACGGCACGAGTAATATGCCAGAGTTTTGCCAACTGCAAAGGTTTAAACTGCACGTTGCAGCAAGCAGTTCGGTAAGAAGCGATTAGAACGTGGACAAGTATCCGCTCTTCCCTGGTATTACCTCAACTCTAGCTTAGACAGGGAAATCACATTTTTTGGATGTATCTTTCAGAGCACTTAAGTCACTTGAGCAAATTGCATCAAACATTGGAGGTTCCGAATCAACATAGTTGTTGCTTAATGCTGCAGTTGAATCGGAACTCCACAAAATTATTAAACATACAAAAACGTAATACAACATAAAAAGAATTACAGTGCGGTTCAAATGGTTTGGTATAACTTCGTGGCCCTCAAAATGACACGCATAAGTAAATTAGATCTGTCAGTCAGAAATTAAATCATAACTTATATGCCGCGCCTTGGAAGAGTTCCGAAGGGCCACTTCGGTCAATTCAAGACCTTTTTCGTAACTAAAAATAGAGCACCTTAATCTATCTCGCCGGCTACGAGCAAACATTAGTACATTGTTTATTAAGAAACTACCAGTATACTTCTTGGCAGCACGTTGAGATACTGGGGTGGGGAGTCCAGACTGTAGAGTTTCAATCCCGCAAATGCGAACGGCGTTTGTCGAGTATTCGACTGCTTTCGCTCGACTCCTTCTAACACATGTATATCTTTGCCATCAGATCGACATCAGGCAAACACTCAACATGAAGTTGGTTGTGAAAACTAGCACTCGCAGCCGGGTGGTGCACGAAAGCAGCAGAAAGGCAGTAAGTGTGCACACGAGCTTGTGTAAAATAACCATGCCCATAGCCTCCTATATACTGATAAAGCCTGGCAGATCGCCTCGAGAAGGGGCCGCCGAAACGAAAAAGGTGGAGCGGCAGGTAACGGATGAATGGAGAGCCACGTGACTGCGGCCCCGCTGCGGCGAGACGCCGAAACACACCTCTCCCGAGCGAACAAGTGTGTTTCGGGTCCCCGCCGCTGCAAAAGTTGTGCTCTGAAGTCCAGGTTACCCGAGAAATGGCTCTTTGATGCTCTGTGCTACTAGATCCTCGCGCTCCAAATCTGCGACTGGGCACTCTGTGGCTCCGTCGTTGAACTGCCAGGCTTTGTGAGTATAGAGGAGGCTATGCCAGACCGTACCCGTGACTAAAGTAAGAAATAACTGGATAAAGTTTCCCGTTGTCCAGGCGTCTGCATACACGTACACATCTTGTGACGTTAGAAGTGAGAACAATCAGAAAATATCAGTCACTGGCAAAGCGTTTAAAGTTAACAGTTCTTATGAGTAAACATTGAACCAAAGCTTGGTCGACTCTGAAGGAAGCGTGAATTAAGACTTCCGACGAAGTGCGTCCTGTCAAAACTGTTAACCCGCAGCTCATGGCGCCATACTTATTTCGTATACAGCATGAAACACCAGTTCCATTCTTCTTACGTCGTTCTAAAATATTTGTATCCATCTAGGTAGATAAAGTATATAATGATCCTACGTCTGTGTATACCTTCACAACAGCGGAGTGCATCGCTGTTTATGCAGATTTATGCATTGGCCACTTGCACGTCATCCTTAGTTTTTATGCGGTTCAAGTTAACCTTATTTTGGTGTTCCTTTCCCTTCAAAGACTTTCACTGTGTAGACCTTCAACATTTGAGGTTAAGGCAGAACAATAGCGAGTTTTAGTAGACCGTGTTTCCCCATCCGCTAAACCCCTCCGCTACCCGGAACTCGACAGCCAAGGCCATCGGCGCGCAGGCGCAGTGGCGGTTTCTTCGTCTCGGGGTTAGCGGAGGGGGAAACACGG
>JABSTQ010002438.1:0-28583 GCA_013358835.2 Ixodes persulcatus | reverse complement strand
TTTTCAAACATGTTGAGACATGAAATAGAGATTTTCACGAGGGCATCACTGAAGGACCCAAATAAATATTTGTCACTGGCTTTATTTCTGTCAAGGTAACCATATGGTTTAAATTAACACTATATGTTGTGCATAACTAAAAATTAGGAAGTAATTAAAACATGCCTGTCGTCATATATCTTCTTGTTCTTTTATTTGCCCCCTGTGGGATTTTTTCCTGCTTTACCTTTTTCACTTTTTGTCTTCAAGATATAATGATCACCTTCTATGCTTTTTGTTACATAATGATTGCACAGAATATGTTACATTTGTTTGGTTTTACTGAGTGTTATACTGCTGAAAATGATCATAGAAAAACTTTTCCTTGTTAATGAATGGGGTCTTCATAACTGTTTGCTTGGTTTATTATCAGCATTACTTTTACACAAAGTTCAACACCCTCAAATGTAATGTATATCACTGTGCGAATAGACCCTTCTAATTAAATCATTATAACCAATTAATTAAAGCCAAAATTTCTTAAAACAACTGTATGTCTACAACTGCAGCTCATATTTGAGCACCTGGTAGTGAAACACCGAGTCGTGAAAATAGGTGCTCTCCTAATGCTTATTACCCATGTTCCACTTAAATAACAAGTTTGGCTTTCTTTGGTCTGGCCTATCAATTCTTTTCAGCACCAGATTTCACCAATATCTATTATTTCAAAGTGGCCAAGTACCACTGTTTTTATAATACGAATGATAATTCTGGCACTTGCCTGTTTATACAGTATTCTAAGCCCATTGCATCATGGCTGGTGCCCCAAGTGTGCAAGCACATGCAGCATATATGCACGTGAAGATGAATTTGACAGGCTTGCAATTGTGTGTACCTGCTCACATGAGGAGAAACACGGTGGCAGCATGATGGCCTGCTCGCTATTGCATAAAAATATAATTAAATTATTTTGCTCGCTTTGCCTAAGCAATAATATTTCTGCTATTTTATAATCCCTCAGTTGCCACCATCCCTTAACCTGGGTTTTTCGATAGAATATTTTGTTGCAGTACCATTGTGCAAAAGCATCTATGATTTCAGGACAGTGACCAGCAGGACCAGACACCAATGACTCCAGCTCCTTCTGGAAGCAGTCCAGTGCCCTCTGGAGCGATGCCCTGCAGGCAGACACAGCCTCGACAGGGACCCAACATGCCCCTGAGGAGGAGCTCCGCTGCTTCCGAGGCCACAGCCATCTACAACCGTGTAGCTGAGGCAAAAATTCGCTTGCTAGAGGCCCAGACAAAGGCAGTTGAGGAAAGACGAATGCTAGACATGGAAAAACAAAGATTAGAAATTGGTGTCCTTACACTCCAACGAGATCAAGAAATCCTGAAACTAAAACTACTACAAAAAGAATGGGAAAAATTCAATCAGTAATTGACACCGCTCCTTAAAGTTTGTTCTGTACAGGTAGAAGCTGAGGAAGGGGAGGAGACAAGAGCATGTGGGTACGTCAGAACCCTGAGCTCTAGTTGGAATGATTAGTGGGTAGATGTAAAACTGTACTCACTGTTTGCATGCATTCGAATGCCAAACACCGGCATCTGGTGTTCTGCGCTCGCTTTCAAACAGTGAGTAGAGACAAAAGCAACTTGCTCTGCCTCTATCCACTAATCATTCCAACCAGAGCTTGGTGTTCTGACATCCCCGCTCACTCTCATCTCCTCCTCTCCCTCAGTTTCTACCTGTATACTGCTTCATTCAATCAAACTCAAAATCTGTTCATTGATGTTGCTTTTCTGTTGGCACAAGGCTGCCATACTTCTTCATTCAATAAAACTCCTGTTCATTGATGTTGCTTTTCTGTTTTATAATCGCTGTCGGATCATCACAACAACCAACATGCAATAAATATAGCAATAGCTAGGGTTTAGTGGCTTGTTACTTGCAAATCCTTTGCTTAATGAGTTGCAGTAATGAAGGATTTGAATAATCAAGTCAGATTGTAGAAACATTCAGTATGTTCATTAGCGACCTAAGGTATTGTGTTTCGAATAAATTGAGCTTAACAATTGTCAATGAAGTGGGTCATGACCCCGAGGCTTTAACATACCTATAGCATAGAAGGTGGGGCTGTGAGGTTAATGTGAGTATAGCCATCTTTTCATCCTGATATTGCCTGTTCAGCTATTTTTTCTTCTATCAGAGCCCAGTTGGCAAATTCATTGCATAAATATGGCAAAAACACATTCTTAGCAATGGCTCAAAGCTCCTCAATTAGTGAAAATCCATAGGCATCAGATATTATTATTGAAATATTGTAGTGGGGTCTACAAACAATGTTATTGCCACACCGTAGTGGTGTCGTAATATAAACCCGGCTCAGAGTAAATTTCGTTATTGATCACAATGGAAGAAATATATTTAGAGACTTTATGCCATTGACAATCTTATGAGTAATGGGGCTGTTAATGGTAAGTGTCTATGACTTTCCTAGCTCCTGCAGTCATTATTTCAAGAAAGGTTCACCAGTTGGTCACTGTGAAAGAATTTATAGTTTTCCAGCATTGGAACACATTTCAATTATATCAATTGCATTCATATTTTATTGACCACTACAGCTGTCCTGTTATTGTTATTATACTATTACTGGCAGACAGGTTTCAGCAATGCCGGAAGAGGGTGCACAGCAATGCCGGAAGACGGTGCACAAAAACTTAGCAGCTCAGCTAGGTTTTCGTACGTCAGGGTCGCATGCTATTCTAATTGTACCTCCTCCATTGTTGAAAAAAGTGCCTCATGGCAGTATAGGCATGTTGGCACAAGGCTGCCATAACGCAAGCTGTCTTATTTTAGACCTTTTTTTGTTCCTGACCTGAGCATGCTTACCAGGAAGTTGTGAGCTATACTTGGAACCTGAGAGAGCCGCATGCGGTTGCGAGGCACAGTTTGGCCACCCCTAGCCTAGTAGTATTTTGCTTTGAAAATCTTCCATTCTTATTATCAACCTCATCATTGATTTTCGTGTTGGAGTTTGAACTGATGTTATGTATGTTGTGCCACTGAGTAGGAATCTGTTAATTATCTTAGGGAAAAAGTGGGACCAAAGCAGTAATACAAATTTCTTATAAGTTTTGTTCTCATAAAAATAATTTATACCTTTTCTAGCTTCAATAGACAGTTGGAAAAAGCAGGACTACACTTTATGTCATCTTAATCTACAGCTACAATCATGGGGTAGCCAAGTCGTTAGTTTCCCCACAAAGCACCCCTGTATTGCAAGAAAGTGTGCACAACAAAGTGAAAAAAAAAATCTGAACAGCATTTTTTTTTATTTGCAAAATGAGGGTTTAGTTGTCTTTATGTTATCTAAAACAAATAAGGGGCACTAACCAGATGGTTAGTGCCCCTTATGTTATCAAAAATGACAGTCTACAATGTAGAGGTAGTCATGAGCTTAGTTTCCCCACAAAGCACTCTGTATTGCAATGAAGTGCGCTCAATAAAATAAAGAAAATATGAGCTGCATTTTTTTTTTTTTGCAAAACCATGGGGTGAGTGCCTTTTACGTTATCTAAAATGAATATGTTATTCAAAAACAATCTACAATGTGGAGAAAATCATGACATTAGTTTCCCCACAAAGCATCTCTGTAATGCAATGAAGTGTACTAAACAAAATGGTCAACATGAGCAGCTTTTCATTTTTCCACTCTTTGCTTATATCCAGGTAGATAGCACCCTGGCACCTAAAACTACAACTTATAAAGTTTGTTCGTAAAGTATTCAGCGATTTTTATCATCTTGCTATTCCGGGGCGCAGCTCCAATGTCAACTGGCCAACAGTCAGACGGGACCCTTCTGCACATGCGTGAACGATCACTTTACTTTTCGCCCACTCAGTCGGCAGCAATATTCCATTCAATGAGGTGAAGCACTGTGGGATCATCAGATTTACTATGACTTAGCGAGTTGATCAGAGATTACAGGTCTTTAGACTTCAATATTCATCACCGAACACTTTCAGGTACAACTCATTCAGCACTCCGGTAATGATCGGCATGCCATTAAGAGTGATGCATGCTCCGGAAGGCCCTTTATAGCCAGAATACCTGGCAACTTAAAGTGCACGTGAGCTACTATCAACAATAACAGCCGAATGACAGTGAGAGAATTAGGAGATCTGGCAATTCCACAGACAACACTTTCAGAAGTTATGATGGAGGATTTAAGCATAAAACGTGTGGTGAAAAACATTCATTGTGTGGTTTCTGTCACAGGATTGGTGGATTGCCACCCTATTCTTTTATTTCAAAATAGGCCTTAAATCGGTTGTGCCTTTCCATGCAGTACCTATAGAGGCATGTTATTTTATAAAGATTTTTCTTCCTCAACCTAATTTATGTCACAAGAGCAGAATGATTTTCTTGCTAAAGTTGCACAGAACTTGATTTAAACCAACAACAACCCAGTTTCTAAAGAAAGTTATAACTAGGGCTGGGCGTCGATTAAAAATATTAACCCGATTATTCGCCGCCTTTTAATTGATTAATCGGTCTCGTTCGTTTTCATGCACAATAAAAGTAAATTTTTTTTTTTTGCTGCTGAATTCGTGATAAACGATGCAATATAGATTAGGAATTATGAATGAACCTTGGTGTAGTTGAGAACAGTTGAAGGACACTCACACTCACAGATTCTTACTTCAGCTGCATGAGGCCAAGAGGTTCGGTCATACTCTCCGGTAATAGAGCGATTTCCTTTGATTATTCACAATAGTCTATGGTGCGCATAAACGAGAGGTCCATTATGAGTACGGTCCTTCAGGCCAGACAATAAATAAAGAGCACACTACGTGGAAGTTTTTCGCCGTCTGAGCGATGCCGTATGAAGAAAACGACTGGAGTTGCGGGCAACTGGTGATTAACAGCTTCATCACAACAATACACCTGCCATTTCGTCACGTCTCGTATGGGGTTTTACCCAGGTATGCCAGCTCCCCTAGAGCTCAGACATGGCTCCTTATGACTTCTGGCTTTTCCGAAAGCTGAAATCGCAAGGCAAAATATTTTAGACTTTATTGAGATAAGAAACAACACGACGAGGCAGCTAGTGGTGATCCCAAAAGAGAGTGTCGCAGGATGTTTTGAAAAGTGGAAGGAATGCTGGCATAAGTGTGTGAGCTGCTAAGGGGAGTACTTTGTAGGAGATTAAGCTAGCATCGTCCTAGAGTACAAATATTTTATATAAAATTAGATGGCTGGATAAACAGATCTGATTCAATGTAGAAGTAGACATGGCATTAGTTTTGCCACAAAGCACCCTTGTATTGCAACAAAGTGCACTTCACAAAATAAAAAAAATATGAATAGCTTTTCATTTCTGCAATATTTGATAATATTAAGGTGGTTATTGCACATTATGTCATCTAAAACTACAGCATACAATGTGAATGTGATGTAGTCATGGCATTAGTTTTCCCAGAAAGGATTTCTGTATTGCAATGAAGTGAACTAACATAATGGGCAATATGAACAGCTTTTAATTTTTGCTTACATCCAGGTCTTCGGATGAAGGAAAAGTTGACTGATGTTATGTATATTGTGCGTTGTGTGATGTCAATGCTCATCCCAGAAGATTCTTATATATGTCCTGTGGGAAAGTATATATTATGGCACTATGTATACACCTACTCGTTGACTTTGAATTTGACACAACTGCTCAGGAGATCTATAAGGACCTATTTTATTATATTATTAATGAGCACATTATTTATTTTCAACATGTGAAGATGCCTTAAGTGTACGAAAATCCTACATAAGTCCTGTGATGAGTCAGACACCAAGCGAAATAGAAATGCAGTCAATAGGTGAGCGGCGTTTGGCAACTTCCGGTTCCTTAGGAAATTTTGTTTCACCATTGGCAAGTGACGACAATGAGCTGCAAGCCTGTGCAAACATAATTCTGAAACCTCCAGACTGTAGTTTTCAGAACCATGCTTAGACAGGCTTGCAAATCATCGACGTCGCTTGTCAACAGCTAAACAAAATTTCCTAAGGAACCGGAAGTTGCCAAACGCCGCTCACCTATAGACAATTGCAAGCATGGCACCCGACTGGTGCCCCATGCGTGCGAGCACCTGCAGTGTGCGCGTGAACAAAGCTTTGGCAAGCTCGCAATTTCACGCACTTCCCTGCACGAGCAGAGGCATGGCGGCCTCCAGATGCCCTGCTTGCAATCGTCTATTGCTTCGATGACGCTTGGAAAAGTGTGCATTGGATAAAGTTGGTGACAAATGACCCCGTATCTTGTCGTTGCTGTTTTTCACGTTGACGCCTTTTGTATTCTGAGTGTTATAGGCATGAACCAGCTCTCCCAAATTGCGCTTTGGACTTAGCACCATCGACATGGTTATTGAGCTACGCTAATTATCAGTGCTGCATGTACAGCTGTCTCTTTTCCACCCAAGGTGTGGGAAGGTGCCACAGCATAGCAGTAGCGGTGCTTCCAGAACCAAAAGAAAGAACTGAAACAATGATTGGGCAACTGCCCTTTAACATGTAAACAAAACAGAAACGTTCACACATGGCTTTGTGTGCAGTCGAGTACATAAGAAAACTCTGTCTGCTCCCACACAGTGGAAGGCATCTACTGTGCCAGCTCCTGCTTGGCATCTTCCTTCAGCAGGAACTTGTCAAAACAGAGCACCACTTGTGCTGTTTTACTCCCTTCGCCTCGCTACACGGGCTCGCCTGGCAAACACCTGGTCGATGAGTGCCGATCTTGCACTGGTCCTGCCATGGTGCTCAGGAACATGCTCGACTACTACATCTGAGAAGACACGTCGACGACTTGCCAACCTCAAGTCTACGGGTGGTTCGGCTTCACCCAGCTGGAGCGCCAGGTTGTGGACCACTGCCATGGCCACGATGCTAGACAGTGCAGTCTCCAGCTTGATGCGGAGTCCAAACTCCAGAGCGGGGAAGCGGCGCTTCCACACGCCGTACTGCCTTTCAACAGTACTGCGTGTGGGTATGTGGGCTCGGTTGTAGGCTCTCTCAGCTGGCGTCTTCGGAGCAGCAACTGGTGAGAAGAGGTACCTGGAGCAGGCATAGCCTCCATCTCCCAGCAAGATGCTCTCATTCATCTGTCCACTCTCAAACAGTGCTTTTAAAGCACTGTTGCCAAAGATTGTGCTGTCGTGCACCGAGCCTGGCCACCGGACCACAATGTTGCGGATGCAGAGTTGATGGTCTGACATTGTCTGCACATTAATGGAAAAGTATCCTGCCCGGTTCCGATACAGTTCGGCATGATCACCTCCAGGTGACTGGATGGGGACGTGCGTGCAGTCGATTGTTCCAACAACGCCTGGGAATCCTTGCATGCTGTAGAATCCTTCGGAAACAATCCTGCGTTCCGCCTCGGTCGTGGGAAAAGAGATGAAGTCCCTTGCCAGCGCAGCAATGGCTTGCGTGACCCGCTTCACGACTCGACACACAGTTGACTTGTGCACACCCCACAGGTCACCCAAAACTACCTGGAAGGTGCCTGTCGCGTAGAATCGAAGAGCGACCAGGAGTTGGTTGATGGGCGACAGTGGGCAGTTGCGAAGGCCGTCGAAAGCGATGACGTGTTCGATTCGGCTCAGCAGCCGGATGGTAGCATCCTTGGAGAGTCGGAATCGCGTGATAAAATCTACGTCATCGTACCGGTAGAAAGGGTCGTCCCTCGGTCGTACCTGCCGTGGTCTGCAGCGGCCCTGGATCCAACGAACATCGATGGAATCTTGGTAATCTTCCTGGTCACTATCCTCACCCAAAAAAAAGTCGAATCGGCAAACATGTCGCCGTACAATAACCATTCCTTTTTCGAGAAAGCACCTGCTAAAACTGCTAAAATGTAAATCGTGAGGCTGAAAATCTTATTAAATAGAAATATGATATGAAATATATAACTAATGCGATACACAAGAACGTTAAAGCATGTTTAAATAGTTTATTGTTCAAGCGAGATGTCTGCCACAATAACAGTTCCAATAGCAGACGTCAAGAATCAGCTGATCATTGCAATCGGACGTAGCCGCTAATCAAAACATCGATTGCAACGGTCTCCGCTTCACGGCAATGAATGAAAATACAAATATTTACACTTTGGACACACGTTTCAGTAATCTTCCAAACTAAATACTTTCGATCGTGTACGTTGATCAGATCAGATCAGTCGTGCAAAAAAACAACCTACATGTCGCCGCGGTCCCCGCGATCCCCGCTTTGCCCGGTTAGGGCTAACACTCACTGTTAGTCGAGAGCGTATTTAAACATAAGGGTCAATAAGCACTTATCATGGCAATATTTCGTATCCTTGGCACAATTGAAGATCATTCTCTGGTCATTGTTACACAGTTGCAGCCTAAAACACACTTTAGAACCACTTTTGTCCACCGCGTCGACCGCCACTAACCGGCCGCCATGTTTTAAATCCAGGATTAAGAAACAACCAAAAGCAAAGCGCCCAATGTTGAGCGCTTACGATAAGCGTAGTTTAGTGCTAGGTTTAGCGATAAGTGATTTTGGTGCAACCGAACGAAACCGAAACTTAGCTTAGGTGCCCGGCTAAGCTCCGCTTTGCGCTAAGCGGCGTTGGTGCAACCGGCCCTTAGTGTTAAAATTACGTGATTCCTTGTTCAGGTGTTCCAGATGCAAGAACCAAGTCCTACCGGGGCTGTGGCATAATCGGTGAATAAAGCATAGGAGAGAAATGTTACGTCGAGTTTCCAGTAGACAGATAGAATAATTTTGCTTTATTAGTGACACGCTGTCGAAACGCGAATATGATGAAGAAATGAAGCGGGCAGCTCGGTTTTGAATTAATCGATTTGATTAATAAGGTAGGTTTTGTGAGGGGCCCAGATAGCGCAGGCGTACTCTAATTTCGGGCGAACATAGGTTTCATAGGATAATCTGCAGAGGTGACAGGGCGCAGATTTAAGATTGCGTTTCAAGTAACCGAGGGTACGGGATGCTTTAGCGGTTATCGTGTTAATGTGGGAAACCCAAGAAAGATTAGAAGTTAGTTAAACACAGAGGTACTGATAAGCAGAAGCAGCGATGATGGGCGAATCGTTGAGTAAATATGTGATGTCTGAATTTGTCCGCTAAATTTAGCGGGGAAAGTGTTCTGCTAAATTTAGCGGGGAAGTTTTCCCATCATGCACCGCGCGGTTACGCCGACGGCGACGGCGACGCCGCTCAAGCCGGAAATGGGCGCCTAAGGGCTGCGCTCTAAAAGTTATCTGCATTGACTTCTAAATACCTTGGCTTTAGTAGGAGCTTTTAAAATATTTTGTAGTTTTGACCTTACCATAGTGATTCCCTAAAATAAATTCCCTTTTGCACCCAAAGTTGCTTGATTTTTTTTTTTATTTTTCTGACGCCGTTTACGAGCTACGTTGCAGCGAAGAGTATTCCTACTCTTTGGTGCAAGATATCTGGATGGATTAAAGTTTCCAGGTAAACCGGAGCACTAGTTATTTTAGAGTGCAGCTCTTAGGCACCAGTTTCCGGCTTGAGCGGCATCGGCGTTGCCGTTGGCCTAACCGCGCGGTGCATTATGGGACATTTCCCATGATGCAACGCGTGGGGAGGAGGAAAAGGGAGGAGGAGGGAGAGGAGGAGGGGAGGAGGAGGACGAGGAGGAGGAAGAGAAGGGAGGAGTAGTAGAGATGAGGAGGTGAGGAGGATGGCTATTCCCTCCCCTTAGTACCCTTCCCTACTCCTCAAGAGCTGCGCTCCAATTCGGCATTACAGGGAGTTGTAAACGGCTTTCACTTTTTTTGTTCAGTCATCAACACTTCTTGACGAAGAATGACTAAGGCCTCGAAAAACACAAACGACGAAGTGCATGCGCGTGATGATGACTTTCGACTAACACTTCTTCACTGCTGCTTTTCAGGTTGGGGAAAAATGTCACAGAAAATGCGACGATCAGTTGGTGAGTTTGCAGATTTGTTTAAACTCAGATAGTCACGGCAGGATTTCCATTTTGCTAATATATATGTAAGAAGCACTAGTCTCCAGCATAACCCTTATGAAAAAAAAATAATAATTTCGAATTAACTTCTTTTTAAAATTAACTAGGCGCGCCGATAGCACAATTCAATGTCATGTTCAATAGTTCTTCCTAAACTTTTGACAGTTGTCTTCTAATGCGGTTTCTTGTTTTTCTTATATCAACACGTTCGCGAAATAACAGTTGATATATGCGTTAATGGACATTTTTCTATCTTACACATTTTACCGAAGTATGCCTGTTTCAAGTCTGAGCTGGTGAGTTCCTCGACTTTATATATCACGCGATTTGATTTCGGATAAATGGTACTGAGTCTTCGATTGAAGTTGATATCTTATCCTTTTGGAGAAGCCTGAATAAGTAGAATCGTTTTTTTAAACAATATTCTTGGTGGGGCGCCAAATACGGTAATGCCCCTAAAATAAAAATAAACAAGTAAAGGTTGTCGAAAAGTAGTTGGCTTATTGGTGATTGTGTTCGCTTGAAAACTGTCTTTCCCAGTGCGCACTAACGTTAGTAAGAGCAGAAAAGAAAGTATGGATATACATATATACTTCCTCTTTATGACTGGCGCATGTTAACCAGTGCGTGTGCTTCAATTTTGTCCTAAAGAAACTGAGCGACCAGCAGCTGGTACGTACACTCGCCTTTTTGTGCGTCTCGACGTGGGAGCAGTAGGACGCGTGGGTTATAAACTTTGTTTTATTTCAGGCATGTCTGAAGGACCTCAGAAAATAGAAATTGTCACGGACGAGAAGAACATATCTGCCACAATGTACCCGGTGTCTGCGGCCTAATCGCTCTTTAGTGGATGCCACAAAAATTTGCATTAAATCAATTTACTTGATTTCGTTTTCACGTTTAGTCACTGCGACGAGAAACAGAGAGGGGAGGAAATGACATCACGCGGGGACGTCAGAACGCCGAGCTCCGACTGGAATGATTAGTAGGTAGACCTAAAGCTAGCTGCCTTTGTCTCCACTGCACTTGTCGAACGCGTTCGAATGCCGAACGCCCGCGTTCACTTTCCGACGCGTTCGAAGAGTGAGTGTGGAGACAAAGGCGGCTATAGTATTACGTCTGCCCACTAAACTCTCCAACCAACGTTACTAGATTACCTCAGTTGTGGAACTCCCCGCTGGAAGGGGTACCCCCCCCCCCCCCCCCCCTCACTCACTTTAGTCGGCGTCCCGTCGTTTGAAGCGCCATCTAGATTTTCGTTTGAGAACTGTGTGTTCCATAGTGGAGAGCTGGAACGCCATCTAGGCTCTGCGCTTTGAAATATACGTATCCCATAGAATACACTGCAGTTACCAAAGCAGCCGTCCGGCGCGTCGAACGACGGGAGACGAGTCGTGGTGAGTGAGGGGGGTACTGCTCGTGCATGCAGCGTCTATGAGCAGTTCCCTAACTGAGCTAATCTAATAACGTTGATTCCAACTAGAGCTCGGCGTTCTGACGCCACCGTGCGCTTTCGGCTCCTCCACCCCCTCAATTTCACGGAGCGTTGACCTTTTGCTAAGTTATCCAATTACCAAGAGAATTGTTGCGAGTGTACTTACACGCGCTGCATGTGCTGGCGTCTGCAGCAGTAACTTTTCCAAAGCAAAAGCCTAAAGCAGATAACATTTTCCCCGAGCGTTCGTCAAGGCCTTATTTTGGTTATTTACTTCAAATCTTTTATACCGAGAAGGCGAGCGCGTGCGGCGCGTGTACTTGGATCCCCAGAATTCTTCTTGATGATCGGGTAATTTCGCGATAGGTTTATTTAGCTAGTTTTGAATACCCTAATACCCGTGCCACGCGGGCAACTTGAACGTCATTTACAACGAATGACATTTGTGTGATCGGCGAATCAGCTCGCAATCTGTCGCGCGTGGAATGCGCTACGCCCGGAGTGTCACGCGCTGATTGGCCGTCCGCTCCAATGTCATTCGTTGTAAAGGGCATTCGAGTTGCACGTGTGGCACGGGTATTAGATGACTCCTGTTCATGTTTGAGGTAAATAAAATGTTCTGTTTACTTTTTGTGTTGCTCGCAAATCTTTTCTTTTATCTCAGAGTTGCTTATTGAATCACCACGTTCCGTTGAGCGCAAGTATGCTAAGGCCACCCCAATTCTCAAACGAGGGTCTCAGCTGATGCTTTGGGAAGTATAGCGGTTCGTCACGGATATAGTACTACTCAATTTCACCTAAGACTTTTTCCTCTATGAAAATGGTTCTCCATAAGCGTGTATCAGTAATTTTGGAAGAGCTGCCTGCCTCAAAGTTACACAATCATCGACGACGTTATGTTTCCTCTACAACGAGATCAATAGAACACGATACAGTCCCTAAATGAAGGAAAACGGTAGGGTATGTCTTTCGAACTCGTAACATCCAGCACGAACTGCATGCCAAACACCCGTGTTTTGTCTGCACGCGCGTAATCTAGAAGCACGAGACGTCGAAACGTTGTCGAAAGTTGAAGGCCTCCGTCATTTGCGGCAAAACTGAAGCTCCTCCCAGCAGTTCTTAGCCTGTCAGTAACTAAGAAGCCATAAATAGTCCGTTAGGGTTAACCCTAACCGTTCGGTTGTAAACCGAAAGTGCTTGAATTAATCTGCTAGAATTCTCCGGATCAGCGTCTTCGGTACATTCGATCGAGGACTACCTTCCGCTCATTCACAGTCTTCACTGCATTTGCTCTGCAAAGCAGGTATATATATATAATTATCACAAGTTAGTATCTGATTACAATATAGATTGAAAAGAAAACATGAAGGTGCTTATTTTTACAAAATGTATGACAGTCTAGAGGTATAGAGGCGACGGTTTTCTTTGATGTAGCCAGGATACCCTACAGCAGTACAAGTTAAGACAGCTGACTGGGCGAGTTGGTGATTCATGTTATTTATCGTTACAGCGAACCAGAAAAAAAGAACACTCACGGACATGGGCACATTAAAAATAACACAATAGGTCAGCGCTGACTCACAACTCTTGGTTTGTATTTATAATATGTTTTATATTATATCACAACTCTTGGTTTGTATTGATTATATGTTCCACGTACAAAGAACAAACTCCCCCTTTTCTATGCATTAAAAACGAAATAGCACTCTGAAAATTGAAAAGTAGAAAAAAATTATGAACTACAATTGCAAATGAAAATAAAAATACAAATTAAAAAATAAAAGTGAAAATATGAAAAAAAAAAGGATTTTCCAGTTGCTGCCTAAGCGGCCTTTTGGGCCAAATATTCAATTTTTCTGTTTGAAAGAGTTATAGGTGGGTTGCTGACACACCTGTCATTCTGCCTTTCAATGCTTGCTGCTTCTATCATTTCCCTGGTGAGTTGTTTGGGACTCTTGCCAGGAATACACTGTAGGGAATGCGTGTGCTTGGCTCTTTTATGCAATAGGTTGTTTGCACATGACGTCAATCCGCCATTTTGTTGTTAGTTAGTTTTTTCAAACAAATTTACTACATTGAAGGATTACATCGTAACCGGTTGAGATGATGTCAGCGGTGCTCTACGCATTTGAAGGGGCATGCAAATCCTTGGAATGCCCGAGTTTGGCACACGCCAGACAGCTCACAACAACAAAATGGTGGACGAAATTACGTCAGTGAAAACACCCTATAGACCCATTGCTATATTACCCAAGCATCAAAGAGAATGCAGGGATTGGTGTTTCACGCGCCGCACGTGATGGTGTCAGCAGTAGCAACTTTTCTAAAGCAAATACCTAAAACAAATGGCATCTTGCACGCGCGTTCCTCAACGATTTATTTTGATTATTTACTTCCTATCTTTCATACGGGGAAGGCGTGCGCGTATGGCGCGTGCATCACCAATCCCTGCATTCTCCTTGATGCTTGCGTAATATAGCAAATGGTCTATTGTACTCTGCTAGGCAGGAGTTCGAACCAGCATTGAAAGACGGAATGACAGGTTTGTCAGCAACCCACCTATAGGAAGTATAGAGCTTTCCAAAAAAGTGCGTGCGGCCGGTGCCATTTCGAGTGTTCGTGCGTATGGCGCGTGCTTTGGTCGCTTTCCGAAGCGACGAACACGCACGTGTCGGACTGTGAAGATCGCACGCTGGACTGTGATTTTGTAAACATTGGAAAGGTCTATTCACTGGCGGCCATTAGCGGCGAGAAGTTTTGGTGGCGCCCTCCTGTGGTTCCCCGTTGTGACGTCATTACCTTGCAAAAAACAAGTTCGATGGTGTTTGTTATTACCATGGTGGAAGCTTGAAATCATTGCGCTCTCGAAGGAACACTGCCAACACCGTCAAAAGTAAAGTTCTTTCATTCCTCTTATTTCCGTCGATGATAATCCCCTTTCCGACGTCATAGTCAGCGTTCGGCCAATCGTGGAAGGCCGACCACAGCGACGCTTTCGGTCGCACACGGGGCTAATAGCTGTGTGCACGACTGCTGAGCGCGTGCTGATGGCGAGCTTCCAGGGTTCTTTTGGAACGTGCATTCCGCACCTTCAAGATTGCCGGTCTTAGCAGCCTATTAATGCGGGCTCGTTCAGAGCATGCGCTCTAGACATCACCCACAAGTATGGCGCCCAGTGAATACTCCTTATAGACGCTTTCAGGCAGCTTTGCATGGGCGCCGCCATAACCGACCTTCAGTTTTTGTTTCCTCTTATTCCGTTCGCTCCACTTCATCATTACCACAGCAGGGCAGGTAATTGTCATTTTAGATTCTACCGTGTCCTTCTCCCCAGCATAGGCCCTTGTGGAGACTGGTCAACACCCGCTTCAGGTGCTCGGCATCTCGGTAAGACAAGAGAAGGTCGGCTATGACGGCTCAATTTGGCGCGCGCTGAAAGCGTCTATAACTCTTTTAAAAAGGAAACTTGAATCTTTGGAAAAAAGGTCTCTCAGTCAGCAACAGTGAGAATTCTTTATCTTTATTGATCATTTTTAATTTTTTTTTCACTTTTATTTTTTAATTTTTATTTTTATTTGAAAGTAAATTCTATAATGTTTTAATTTTTAGTTTTTGGATTGGCATCTCGTTTTAAGTGCATGGAAAAGGATGAGTTTGTTCTTTGTACGTAGAAGAAGATAATCAAGACAAACCAAGAGTTGTGAGTCAGCCCTGAGCGATTGTTTCATTTTTTAATGTGCCTATGCCCGAGAGTGCTTTTTCTCCTGGTGCGATGTAACGTTAAATAACAGTACAAGGTTCGTTTTGTATCACCATTCGTCTTTTCTACCAGATTATTTGTTCTTTCACTTTGTTTATGCACCATTACGAACGTTCCATGGCTGCTGAGATTACATTCGTCCTTCTGTTGTTTCACTCCTGCTCTGTTGCAATGCCGAGTCCACATCTTGCTGGACCCTGTGCTTCTTCCATAATAGCGTTCACTGAGGGGATACCTAAGCTCCACAAAGGAATCGACCAAGTGGTCAATAATACGCATCTCTTCGGGAGCTTATTGTTGCAACCATGTTGGTTTTTTTGACAATTCTTGTATACCGAGATTTTGCTATCCACACCCCGGCCAAAGAAGCATACATTTTCGTACCACCACCACATGTTGTGTCGGTGCTGGGAAGCACTGAAAAAGAGTTTACTGTTTTAAATAAGTAAGAAGAACAATATAATTGTAAAAGATCCGTGGAGATGGGCCTGATTGATAAGTTGATTGAATACACAGTGCCAAAAACGCTTATATTGGCGACGAACGCTTCCAGTACGGATGCTCCATGGTGATCTTGGTGCAATTGGTTTAGAACGACCCTCTGGCAGCTTCGAAGATTTGAATGGACCAAATGGCGATTTCCATGGCAACGTAAACAGATTAGCCAATCGCTACGAAAATTAAAAAAGCGCGAAAGACAAGGACAAGAGGGAGACTACACAGGACAAGCGCTTACTCGCAACTGACGTTTTAGTTCGGAAGATGAGAATGATGAAGAACCCTAACGTTAAATGTTACAAATATTTATGAGAAAGGAGTGAAAGGATATGAAAAGACTGAGAATTAAAAAAAGTAAAAAATGAAATTAGTAAGAACAGGAGGAAATGCTGGGCATGATTAAAGTAACAGTAAAAAATGACAGTAAATAATATTGAGAAAAAAGAAAGGGGAAGGTAAAGCAAATTAAGAAGACCTAAGGAAAATATTTCATGTACTCTAATTCTTTTGATGACGAAGTCCCCGAAGGAGCACTGATGCAGGCGTCTCCTTTGGTCGCAATGACTTCAGCTTCAAGAATCTCTCGAGTTCGCTTACCTGGACGCCTCCTCAGGATCCTTGTGCTGGACAGTAGTGGAGTGCATCCACACCAATCGCCTTGCGAGGTTTTGGTCATCTGTATATTAGTATCTCTTTGTGTCCGGCTAGCAGGTAGGGAAGGCGATGGCGCTACTTTCCCAGGATCCACTGATTTTAGTCGAACCTAGTCGAACCAGCACCGGGACCACTGAGAGACAGGGTTGAGACTTTCGGCTGGACCCACGTGGGAGGGAGTCCAAATTTTCTGCTGTCCCGCCTGTCCCCAGCTGTGTTATTAGTCGTACGTCATTCAGTTCTCCCTATAGTCCGTTGCTACTCAAGAAGGTAGGGCGAGGGAAAGGAAAGCCGGGGAGGAGAAAGCAGACTGAACGCTGGAGAGGATAGGGGGAAACGTCCTCCTCTTTCCAGCGTTTCGTCTGCTTCCTCCTCTCCCGCCTTCCTTTCCCTCGCCCTACCTTCTTGAGTTGCAACGGACTATAGAAAATTTACACCACTCTTCCAATATCTACTTTGTTAGTAAAATCGTTATTAATTTTTTATTGTCTATAACAAAACTTACAAATAAGATCTATTTCTTTTGGTTTTAAACACAATTAGGCATTCTCAAACAAAAAGTAATCTGGCGATTAAGCACAACCCTACCGAAAAAAAGGTATGATTACAGTATGAAAAACAAACCGGGAGTCTGAAAAACGGTTTGAATATACCAGGAAACTTACCGTATTTTAGAAAAACAGTTTAACAGTCTGGGCTTATACCGGGAAATATACCAAAAAAGAAAAGAAACGCTTTGCAGAAACCAGGAAACGTACTACAATAAAAAAAAAAACAAACAATTTAGCAGTCTGGGCCTATACCGGGAAATATACCAGGACAGAAAAGAAACGATTTGCATAAACCAGTATAGACCGTTCCATTAGGGTCATAGCAGAGAGGGTAATAGAGAGAAAAAAGTGCCCTCCCCCTCTCACCCGCATGTCGTCTACTCCGCCGAGTGGGCTGTATACCTAGCATCCGGCTGGCGTGCAAACTCTGTTTAAAATCGCGTCATTTTGGAAGTTTTAAGTGCAGATGCCCGAATTTTTATATGCAAGTTATCGTGTAATGCTGCGCTCGATAAAAAGACTAACCGGGTCCAAATGCGCGGTTACCTGCGTGCAAATAAATAAAAAAAAAAATAGGGAAAACTGTGTCAGATTGGCCGGTCTCTCCGGCGAAAAGTGAACCCGGTTGCTGTACCTTTTTTACTATACAAAGTTCGTACTGGTGTAGGCCTTTAGCGACCACGAGTGAAAGTCTAAAATAATAAATAAAAACGTGTTCTCCTGCCGCAATACACGCAGTAGTTGAGGGTAGTACTGCCAGCTGACTCAACTGCTATTTAAGTAACGGAAAAAAAGATATGCTAGTTGATCATTTACCGAAATAGAACAACAGAGAGCTATAGGCTGATTTTGGAGTAGCCATAACTATTATAAGAACGCGAACCACTTCACAACGGCAGCCACGAGCGAGAGTTCGATGCTCCGTGCAGCCCGCCGATACAGCCCAAAAATGAAGAATGGCAACCTCCCGGTTTGCCGTCTGCTAGCGGAGTCGGGCGCGTGCCCTCTCTCTCGTTTTACACCGCCGAACCCGCTGAATTTCCCGGATGTATGGAGAGGGCGCTGCGGTCGAACAAAATGGTGCCGCCCAGAGAGCGCTAAATGGAATGGTATATACATACCGGGTTTGCAAAAAATGGTTTAACAGTACGGGTCTATACCGGGAAATAAACCAGGACTGAAGAGAAACGGTGTGCATAAGCCAGTAGACGTACCGGATTTTCTAAAAACGGTTTAACAGTACGGGTCTATACCGGGAAATATACCTGGAAAGAAAAGAAACGGTTTGCACATGTTGTGTTTGTACTGAGAATCATACCCGGAGCACGAGACCCAGAATGCATGCAAACACGGATCAAAGTGTGAAACACAGTATACAATTTGAGCAGGTTGGGTTTAATCTGGAAGCTGTACCAGGATTGCAAATTTCAGTTTAAGCACACTAGGGAGAGAAAGATGCCAGTGGCACAATGTTTAGCAAACTGGGTACTACTCGACATTCACAAAATGTAATTAAAAGTTCAGGCGAGATTTAGCCCACAAAAAAATGTATGTCCGAAATTGTAATCTTCGCAATTTGCCTGCAAAAATAGAATCGATTTTGAGGAATCAGTCTAAAAGGCAAGTCGGATAAAGCCCTAGCAAATAGTTTCCGGTTAGCCCAGCCCAGAGTTTGAGGACACCGCCTAAAAGGCAAGTCGGATAAAGTCTGGGCCAACAGTCCCTGACTGTCTGTGGCTGCTCATTACATACATATTAACCTACCCCCCTCCCCCCGTAAACGCCGCTTCGCGGCGTCCAGCCGGTAACCCAAGCCCCGCTGTTTCCCTATATACCTCTAGAAAGGGAGTCCGATAGCATTTAGTTTACCAAAGGGTTCGTGGCGCCTCTCATAGATGGCGCCCATCACGGCACTGAAATTTTGCGGTGGTCATGTTTGAGACCTAATATTCAAAGCAGCCCAAATTCCCTTTTAACGAAAGAGAAATAAGTTTAAGCTCATATAATTTTAGGCGATCGTAGCATATAAGTAAGTTTGAACTTCTCAATAATTGTGCAGTGCCAAAAACACTTACATTAGCGATAAACGCTTATTACAATCATGGGTCACAGCATACCTTGAGTGCCTAATCCATAGTGAATTCGAAATTCGAAAACAAAAAAAAAATGGCGGAGGCAAGGTTCCACCTCCTAGTTGTCTTACTTCCAGCTGTGGTTGTTGGATTGTCGGCATCTTCAAAAAAGTGTCAAAGTGCCAAAAGAGTTCCCCAGTGTAAGGGGCTCTGGACCTTATTTATTATTAGAGCCATGTCTCGGCGGCCACGGGTGCTACCAGAGGCTCGGCGCCATAGTTGAGGCTTCTCAACCGTCCCCGATGCCCGCCGGAGTACGAACCCCTTTTCCCCGTGCAGCGTTCGTCGCATATTCTTGTTTCTTTTTTCTGTATTTTGATTAAATCAGCCGCTCGAGAATAAGTGACGAATATTAATCGAAAACCTTGTGGAATAAACCTGAAACTGGGGCAGAAATGAACATATAAGTCGAGGAAACAGAAAATGACAGGACGACGTCTCAAACTCAACTACCAGGTTTATTTAGTCCGCCTTCTTATACAGCCCACAATCAGCCACCACCAACACAAAGGGGCAACCTCTAACCAGTTCGAACGCCAAACCCTCCAATCAGCCACCACCAACACAAAGTGTGACCTCTAAACAGTCGAAACGCAAAACCCTCCAATACACGACAGATTAAGTGAACACAAAAGAAACCTGAAGAACAGTGCACAGAACTCAGAAATCGCAAAACATGTCTATGAATGTAACAACTGCACTGCAATTTGGTCGGAGACAGAAATAATTCACAAGGAGAGTAATGATGCAAAAAGATTAGTAAAGGAGACAGGCTTCGTTACAGTTCGGTAAAAATTCCAAAAACTTTTTGAGAATATAAGTTCTTTTTGTTTTTGTTTAGTACGGGACGTGTGTACTGAACACCTTTGCCCTGTTTTCCAGGCTCAGTGTGTCTCATCCCTTCATTGCTGACATAAGTTAATGTTTCTCTACTTTTTTTTTTTGGTGGAGAGGGCGTCGTTTTTCTTGTGAACCTTTGTTAGAATAGAAGAGGCACTGATCCTTCTGTAAATTGTTGGGAGATATTGTAGAGTTATCTTTGTGAGTCGGCACGAAGGCCGCCCATAGTACTACTTTGTGTATTGGAGGGTTTGGCGTTTGGACTGCTTAGAGGTTGCCCCTTCGTGTTGGTGGTAGCGGATTGGAGGGTTTGGCATTTGAACTGGTTAGAGGTCCCCTTTGTATTGGTGGTGGCTGATGTGGGCTATATAAATAGGCGGACAAAATACACCTGGTAGCTGAGTTTGAGACGTCGTCCTGTCTTTTTCTGTTCCTCCGACTTATATGTTCATTTCTGCCCAGTCTCAGGTTTATTCAACATGGTTAACATTCACCAGCTCGCCTCCACCCTCACTATATTATCTCTAAGCAAAAGTTTGTTTTCAGTGGTTTCACTAAAAATATTTTTTGATAAAAAATGATCTTCATTCCAGCACTAGGGCAGGCCCACTCACACACTTGTCTTAGAACCGTGCATGGTCTTGGCTGAGGACGATTTGTATAATATATATAGGACGATTTGTATAATATATATTGCAGGGCCATCAGCCCCTTGTGACAGTTTGTTTTTATTTGGCATTCGAGGCTGCGGGTCTAAAGAATGCAAGCATTTCTTCACCCAGTGCGCCTTGACCCAGGGTGTTCAGACCCGAATCGAAGAGTTCGATGATGGGGGCGATGAACGTTTAATCTTGGTTCTTGGTTGTCTTAACCTTAGAAATATTACACATATGGTTCCACACATACACACGCAACAAAAACAACATAAAATTAAATTTCTTAAATACATTTTTCTTGAGTTCTTTGAGGAGATCACCGAAATGCAGGTCAAAAATAAAAACTACGCTTAATATCTACACTATGTACTCACACAAGCGTATGCGAAACACACAAGCGTAAAAGAAAATGGGCGACGTGTCGCCACGGTGCAAATATGCGAAATATAACATAAAACAAATTTTAACGGAAACCCGGAAAGTTGTTTTTATAATCATAATATTAATACTAACAAATAAAATCAGTACTTGCGCATCTATACTCTTCAGCCCTTTAGAGAAAATGCATTCATAAATATCAGCGACATTTTAATGTGCTCCTCTTGCTAGCACGGTCACATAGCTCAGCACGTTTTTGAATTTGGTGCTTACTTGCAATAGAATATGACCAGTGCTCATAAAAGTGCTCATAAAAGTTGCTTGTAGTATTGGATACAAATAAAAAAGCTTATCCCGCATCGCGAACCCGATCTGTGGGGAGGCGAGCAAGCGCGACTGTAAAACTCGCCAACAGGTCCAGGTTAGCAGTCAAGAGCCCGCTTTTATGCTTTCGTCTAGATCTCGAAAGTGTTTCTCGAAATGGGAGAGTCGCGTGATAAAAGGCCCGAGGTACACCTAAGCACTTCTTATAAGTTGTGAATGCGAAAGCATGAATGTCGTTCTTCGCACCGCGGCCACTTCTGATCCTCTCCACACCATTATGGCTTCTGATCCTCCCGACGCCGCGACCGCATGTGATTCATAGAGTAATCTACACAAGGTAAAGAGCGGACACTACCATTGACCCCAGCGGCCCATTTAGCTGGCAGGGAGCGCACCCAGCGGCCGTCGTAGTCCCCAACTGAATGAATGGAGTCACAATAAAATCTTACCGGATGGATAGATATCTAGTTTGGCTCAGTGTATGGGGCGGTAGCCTGCACCATCTGGGTTGCCGTGAGTTATGTTTTTCCTACTATTCCCGCATGCCAAATTTCAGCTATAATTACTTCACACGTATGTATGATTCCTAATGCGGACAACTAATGGACAATACTATATACAGTTAACACTGACTTTACAAGCCAGAAAACCCATGTAGGTTTGTGCTGTCCTGAAGAACACTACCAGGCCCGTTTTCTCGAACGCGAACCGTGGGTTAAAGTTAACTATTGTCCCTAGAAGGGGGAATTCTAGGTCACGTGACTGGGAAAGCAGGGGCGCCGAGGGAGGAGCAGTACCTACAAGCAAAATGGCCGCGACGTCGCTTATTGAGGGCTAATAGTTCTGCTTGGTTCCGCTGAACATTCATTTCGATCCGGCTGTTATATTAATGACGCACCATCAACCTATTAGCACGTCAAGCAAAGCGGTAGTTCAGAGGGAGTACTAAACTAACCGACGGCAGCATTCCGCGAACGCATCACTCTTCAGCAGTCCGGGATCCAAGACATATGACGGTACATAAGCCTTGCAAGTGTTTTTATGGTGAGTAAAAAGATGTTTTGCGAACAAGTGTTGGTATATATTTATACTAACACGTTTAATTTGTTACACTATGCACGCCTACTCGTGAGCAGCGATTACTTTGCGGAGAAAGGGGGTTATCCTCGATAAAGTCTTCGTTCCGGGTGAACAGCTGGGACATCGTATTCTTTTTTTGTTCGCAGTGCGCCGACAGTATGCCGACAGAATCGAGGTTTCTACATATCCCCGGTGGCCAGCAATTCAACGGTGACGAGAAGCTTAGCTTTACGCTGAAGCAGTGCCGTTGCGTCAGGTTTTGATCGCGACGGTCGGTCGATGCATCCACCAATGGGAAAGGTACAAGCGCGGTATACGAATCAACCTTGCCGATGTCATCTGCAGAAGTCGCAGAAACGAGAAATAAACAAATACTTACCACAAAGAAAGTTGACGAGATCATCCTTTCGCTTTTTTTTTTCGTTTTTAAAAGTGATATTAGGATTATGTTGTGACTTATTGCGATATGTAGCAAAACGCAGGTGTGCAGGTAGAGAAACCAAGGTAGCAGACGATAGTGTCCTGTCCGCAAACGTCGATTGAAAATGGACCAAGCGTCAGCATCGGGGGTTTGCGAACAGAGGCAAAAAAATATGACATTAGACGAGAGGTTGAAGTTAATTCGGGAAGTTGGGGCAAGAGAACAAATTATGGGAAAATTCGGTCCTGCAGTTACTGCACACACAAGACAACAGGCGTGGCTCGACATTGCCGATGCAATGAATGAGCAGGGAGCTCAAAGGACCGTAAAACAACTGAAGGAGGCGTAGCAAAACCTCCTTAAAAATGCAGAAAGGTGTACAGCGCCTACAAGAAGCATGAAGGACGCACAGGTGAGTCGGGGGAATTTGTATATTTCGAAAAACAAACTAGTTTTCAGTTGTTTGCTTTAAAGATGAGTGAGTGGGGGGGGGGCAGGTACACAAAAAGTAAACAGAACCTTTTCTGCCATGGAATATAACGCCGTGTTAGCATTCAATTTTTTTTATGGCATGACTGATGACAGATATAAAAGTGAGTGTTGACGTGTAACTTTCCACTGCATTCCTGCCTCTGTGCTAAAACAGTAGTAAAAGCAAATGAGGCAACATCTTCAAACAATTTATTGAAATTTGCTTTAACAGTGTTTTAGAAGTAACCGAGACATACATGAAACAGCAAAAAGTGTGGTAGACCTGAGACAGAGGAGAGCAAAATGCTGAAAGCACACCACCTAAACTGTGCCTTTTCTATTGTTTTTAACATAAAACAGATCCTGAAACCTAGGGCACAGTTGTTCATCGAACACTTTGCTGAATACCCTACACTACTGCATCCTCAAGGCACACAGAAAGCACTATGTACAAAGTTGACTGCAGCACAATTGCACGCAGCGAAGTTGATGTTGGAAGGTTAATGTTGCGAGATCGCTCCACTGCAATCTTAAGAAGTTAAATTTCTGCCACACAGTATAAATTACTGTGTGGCAGACGTTTCATAATGCCGTTGGATTTCTGTTGTTTATATTCTAGTTTGGTAGTTGGTTATTGATACCCCTCCACTCTGCAATGCCTCTGGGGCCCAGGTAACTACGGAATGAAAATAATGTGCATTCATTTGGTAGGTGCTGGCCCGAACCCCCATGAACTGACGCCCCTAATTCAGGCAGTTCTCGACGTGATCGGCGTCTACTCGCCGAACCTGTGTGGGCTAGACGTCGTTGAGGGCGACACTGAAGAGTGAGTGGATTACTTTTACATCAGCCTGTATGACAAGTCAACAGCACTGGGTGCCGGGCATGCAGAACAGCTCCGTAATTAATGGCAGGACCCTAAGAAACTGATGTGAGAACAGGGAGATTGTAAAAATTGTCATAGTGCCATACACACAATATCTAACTGGAAATCGGAGCACTTTCATGTATCACTACTGCGTGATGCAGGTTAGGGATAGGGAGCCCAGGCTAGCGGACGTACTGCACTGCCTTTGGGTCACTTATGACAAGCATGTAATTATGAATTTCTCTTCATTTTACTCATACGGCTGCATTGTTGCCCTACAAACAACCTGCAAAAAAAAACACACACAGAACCTCTTAACCTCTTAACCAACAGGTGCAACATATAAGACAATATGCTTCCTTTAAAAAAAAAAGGTATAACCCTGTTGTTACGCATGATATTTGATGGGTTGTTGAACGAGTGAACAAACTCATCGTTTATACTGTGACAACCTTGTGCGGAACGCCAAAAGGAAAGAGGTAGCGTTGCTGGCATCAATTATCGGTTTAACAGCCGGATCTAAAGCCATAGTGAGATTGACTCTATACATAGTCAAGCGAAGACTCTTTTGTAGCATCGTGGATTTCGTAAACAACCAGACTAGAATGTTTGGTTTCACAACATCCTTAGGTCAAATAAACGGCAAGGTTAAGAAATTTATAAGAAAGCTAAAGCTAATGAAATACTGAAAGTTGCAACCGGTGCAAGGAATATTACCGTAATATCCCGAGAGACGACCCATCCCCAAAAGGTAGCCCATCCTGATTTGTAGCAGGACTTTCTATAATTCAATGGCTAAAGTTGAACTACCTTGTGAACACCGAATGTTAGCCTACACCTTATTTTTACCTAATGTGCTCTCAGTTTTGGGTGGGCAATTTCTCGGGATATTACGGTGAGCATGGACTTCTGCATGAGCACCATGTGTGTGGTCCACTCGGAGATGCTTGAAGTATTAGAGAGTTTCTGCTCTACAATTAAGTAAACTGTGGCAAAATGCCAGCAACATGTCGGGGTTACAAACACTGTATGTTCTACATATGTTGCCTGCACACCCTCTAATAACTACGGCAAATCACTTTCTGCCTATCCATTTGTCACAGTGATAGTTTGAGGCAAACGGCAGCGCCGCAGCATCGGGCGTCAGGAAGCGGCCAAAGGGTGGCAGCAGCAGAAGAGTGGGCAGCAGCTCCCCGTGTCTTGCAGACGAGACGTTGGTGCGGGGAAGCTGCGCAGAGGTATCTGAAGCAAGCTGAGGAGCAGCAGCGGATGGAGGCGGAGAACCTCCTGTTGGATAGGGAGGCAACAAAAAGAGCCATAGATGCCTCCAATGCACAAATCGCTGCGGCAGATGCTGCTAAACAGTATCACACTGAAATGCTAAAGCTACAAACCTTGCAGGCTGAACTTCAAATTGAGCTATTGAAAAAACAATTGGGAAAGGAGTAATCAGTACAGAGCGAAGGGGGGGGGGGGGGCATGAAGTTCTACGATTTGTTTTTAGATTGACGAAGCAAGGTCGGATGTGAAATAATAAAGTTAATTTTGAAATGCAAGGGTTTGCGGAAACCTCAGTATGTTATGGGTAGGGTTCGCAGTTTTCGGTTTAAACCGATAAAAACCGATAAGAGTACGCCGAGTCCATTTGGGGAAGTTCGGTTTTAACCGAAAAGGGTCAGTTTTTAGGTTCAGCATTTTCGATTTAAACCGATAAAAGCCGATAAAAGTTCGTCGAGTCTATTTCCTAAAATTCAGTTTTAACCAGAAAAGGCCACTTTGACCTTCCAGTCGTACAGCAGAGCCGTGGCGGAAAAGTGGAACGACAGTGTCTATCGAAACGTGTCCGAATGCATGGGATACACGGATGGCATCACAACGTTTTGGTTTAATGTGCGCATCATTTATCGGAACGTAAAGTCCGAAATGCCCCACGACTTCGCCATGTACGAGCGTGTTTTCAAACTCGCAAGGAAGACTGACTTGATGCAAGCTCTGCATGTTGTGTTGTACTTTAAAACGTTGCATCGTGTCTCTTTTGGCGGTCACAATTGGTTGATTGGCCGATTTTGGCTCGGGCAGCGCTTCATCTCCTCAGCCTGCCAGTGTCCAGTGGTAGCGTTGAGAGCGCATTCTTGAAGCTCAGGGTCATATTAACAGGAAAGAAAGAGTGCGGATCAAGGTGGAGAACCTGGGCAAGTACATGTGTGTGCGTACTATAATAAGATCACGTAATCCTGATGTACAGTAGGTGAAGTTCCATGTTTATTGGGCATAGGCTTCATATCTGACTTGTTTATACTTCTATGTTTTTTACAGCTGCAGACATTTGCCAAATGAAGTGTCCATTTCTTTTTCAATGTATCTGTGCCGTTATTCTTTGAGTGATCACAAATATCAGAGGTACACGAATAATCTGATCCGGTGTCCGTTGGTGTTTATTTTATAATCACCGAAAAAGCCAACAAACTTTTGTGGGCATAAATATACGCCGAAAAAAAAACGAAAATTGAATTTAAAAATAATCACTGAAAAAGTATGCCGAATTTTGAAAAAATAGAAACCGAAAACGCGGAACCCTAGTTATGGGGTAGTCGTCACTGGAGAGAAACTGATTTATCAGAGGGTGCACTCGACCCTATGCGACAGCCAGTAAGATGGCGCAAGTAATTTTAACGAATAATGAAATATTTTTATCGCCTCCCCAGTGTTCCAGAGGACCACATTGGTATCCGACACCAGCGACAATCTAACCAGCTGAGTTTCCATACATGCGCGCAAGCCTGTTGACACGTCCTAAACATCATTGTTGGGCACTAAGGAAAGAAGCTTAGCGATTCGACCCTGCACAAAACAAAACAGCAAGTAAGCAAATAACCTAGGAAGTGTCTGCGCGGCGCGAACAGTGATTATGCGTTTAAATGCATGGTTACTGGTGTGACCACTCGGTGTGCCTGATTTGTTCGTGGAGAGTGTGTCGCGGAATTTACACCGTTCAGGAACTCTGTACTCTCTTTGTTCACTTCCCGAAGTAAACAGGCATTACCATACTGCAATGTTGTTCGACAGCGATTTTATACACTCTTTACTCTTGTACTAAGTGAAATAACCAATGACAGAATTGTTCCTCTTAGGTACATGACCCATTAGTGGCTGTTATAATCAGGCCACTACTGTGACGCATACAGGTTGACTCCTCTCACCTGAAGAATACTTTTAAATATGGTAATAATGGTACCAACTTATAGGACAGAGGCACAATAAATAAAATGGTATTATTTTTAAGGCTATTATTTCGCTCACCCCTATAATTACTCACACTGAGGGCATTGATGTTCGGGTAGCCTGTAGTACGAAGACAAGCACGATGACCAACACGCAGAAGCGGGCCCAAGCTTTTCGCGTAAAAGCCGCACGCACTGTCGACCGAGGCACACAACAGCAATATATTGCAGGACTTTTGCGTACGTGGTTCCATGGGTCATGCAGCTATTGCACTGTTAAAAGCAGTTGCAATTATGCTGCTTGACCAACTCTAACCTTTTACAATGAGGTACGCTGCAAGATATGTCAATCAATCTTTGTGCATTTGTTACTACATACCGAAACTGGATGAGGCGAGAATGAATCTGATCCGTGCCTGCAATGCTGTTCAGAAGAGTTACCTTTTTTGGACACCACCACGCTATATCTTAACTGCATGTCATTGTTGCAACCAACAAAAACATGCTGCAATGAAGAGGGTTTGTGAGACGATGTGGTTTGCAATGCTTGAGGCACTGTTTCTGCTACAATGTTCGGAATCAGGAGAGGGTACAGACGTCTTCAATATGACGGTGGGTGCCTGAGCGGCATACGACGGGCGCTGAATCGTCTCCAAGCAACTTTTTTGCAAATAAAGGTGGATAGCAGTTGCAGCACAACATCTACTTGCTCTAATATCTGCCAACGCTTCCATTCTTTTGCAACGAGCGAACGCCGCAAAGCCTGTTTACCCTCATATGGAAACCATACATGAAGAGTGCTTAATAAAGATTTAAAATATCTATGTCCTCCAAGAAATATGTTGGGGTTGGTTCAGCCCCTTATATTTTCTGCCTGTAAACCTACTGTCAAAGATGCCACGAAGCATTCTAGAAAATTTATTATATGAAATCGCGTGCCACATTCAACTTGTTATTATGATTATCCATCCTCTGGATGTCTACGGAGCCTGGTAAACACACTGCGAGGACAATATCTCTGTATGTCCCTCGCATTTAAGAAAATCAGTTTGAATTGAAAAGACCACATACCCACATACCTATGCTCAACAGAAGAACTGGTTGACAAGGGCCTGCCGGGCCTCATTGCTTTCGCCACGGCCGGCTGCCATGGGCTCCACGGGAACCTCAGGGGGATGGCAGTCCCTGGCATCGCGCAGGGGTATCTCTTGGCGAGATTGTGAAGCACGCAGCATGCCACGATGATGTCGCAGCATCTGGCTTTGCGCTCTTGCGCGCTCC
>JABSTQ010002437.1:0-39035 GCA_013358835.2 Ixodes persulcatus | reverse complement strand
GAATGCAATATTACTCTGCATTTATTATTAAGTAGGTTGCGATTTTAGCAGAGTGTAGTATATCACTAAATTTTCAACCTTAGTCCCGTATCGTTACACAAGAATAACTTCCGACGGTATTGGTTATGGGTTACTGAAGACACTTCTGAAGTGTATTGTTTAGCCCTCAGTGAGTAATCATTCCATATTACATAGCCATTGACCACATGAAAAAAAGAACACAATAAAAATATACACGAATATTTTGTAGCAAGAATACATATAGCGTGTAGCTATATTTGCAATATAAAAATACTATTTTCATGAATCACTACAGGTTAAGGAACATGTCGGTCATCAATACATTTGCAACCTTATGACAGGTGTTTGGGTTCTGGTCTGATTTAGAAGTATACCTTTATTGCCTCAGCTCTAAACTAACGTGCTGATTGTTAGAAGGTTTGATCCTTTGCACAGCGAGAGAGGAACACAGACCGCGCCACGTAGATCACATACGTCGGAGCGTTGCACCGCTGAACAGACGAGCCAAAAAACAGAAACGGCTAAAGCGCTATGTCAGTGCGTTCACCCCGTTTTCTTGAGGTATGTTAGCAGCAACCTTTGGTTTTTCGAGCAAACGCAAGCACTGTGCGTTTTCGTTAGCAATGCGGCGTATTTCACACTGCCTGTGCGCGGAGCCCAAACTTCGTATTGGATTGGCGCATGGCGGTGACGCGCATATACGCAACGTAGAGCACGCAACCCTAACGCAAACGTAGAGCGCTGGCGTTTGCTCCTATCCGCAATGCTCGAATTCTCTATGGCCTTCTAATACAACGAAAACAGAAAATAGACCGTAACGTACTAGTTCTGTTTTTTTTTGTGTATGTGTTTATTTATTGTTTAGACGAAATAGAATACAGGCTTCGCCATTCTATACATTTCAGATTCGGCAACCAGCAATGGCATTCGATGGAATTAAGAAGCAGATATTTTCAAAATCCGCACCTTCACGTGGCCAGAATAGGAAAGGTTGGAGGCCTTGGCTCTTCCTATACCTCACGATAGGAAAATATATAAAATAAATAAATGACACGAGCAGCGCGTCAATTTGATTCCTGTCACACTTGAACGGCTTCCTCCGGCCAGAGCACGCAATCCTCCCGTTCCGTAATGCACAAACGGTGTGCGTTTGCGTTTCAACATGCTGCTGGCGTGACGTTCGACATTTCGAAGCAAAAATATTGAGCTCTCATGCATTCTTTATGTGTTTTACAAACAGTGCGAGTTTGTAAAACACATAAAGAATGCATGAGTTTGTAAAACACATAAAGAATGCACCGGAACAAAACGTGACATGTCACGTTTTGTTCCGGTACTTGTCTGCTGACCCAAAATCCTAGACAACCGGCCCTGCGTCCCTTTGAGTCGCGGTCGCCAACGCGGTTGGTGCACTAGTTTCGATCTGGTTTTGACCGAGAAACGTTATACAGAATATAAAAACGCTACATGATACGGGAGTAGTGATTGTCAAGGCCAGTGCGACCCATAAACTCTGTACAAACCCATAGTATATGAACCGATTGTGAACGGCCTGTTGCCTTTACGAAGTAAGGTAAAATATACAGAGCCCCTCATTGCTAGCGCGAGGAGGTGATCTCCTTTTTTGTTTTGTCTTAGAATCAAGGGTTCTTATCAAAGCTGCTAGTGCGGTTGGAAGTGCTCACTTTGTGGCAGTAACGCGTATGTTGCTCCGTAATACCCTTTACAAGTAAATGTGAAAAAAGGTTGATGTCAGTTTGCCCTAACATTGTCGCGCAGAGTACGAAGACGACGGTGTCACTTGCGCTCTTGATAGCGCCGAAGAAAACTTGCACTACACGACATCAAGGTACCTTTTTTGTTCTTAGATAACTGCGAACTTTCGTGCACTACGAATATATAGATACAAGTGAATTCTGAGAACGGTAACTCTCAAAGCGCTAAGAAAGTGCTTACATACCACTGCAAGGGCGCTCGAGCGAGCGTCTATATTTTCTTATCGATGCTCACAGGTTGAGTGAACATGCTTTAAATCATTCCTTTATGATTAATTGTACGCCCTCCTTTATGTGACGAAAATTAGGTGCGCGGCGCTGCAGAAAACGATCATTAGGCGCACGTGTCCTGGCATATAAGAAACTGCTTCCATCGTAAGAGCTGGAGCGCAAGAACGAGAGGCTTTAGCTAGACCAGCCGCTTTGCATACGCCAGACTTTAGCCGCCTTAACTGACCTTCCCTTTTCACTCCCAGAGGCTCAGAGAACACGACGCCTAAAGGGCGCGCGCCGATTCGCTTTGGCCACACAGTAATGACAGAATCTGCATTATGCCGCAGAGTGAAGCGCTGCCCGCTCAGACCTCTTCTGATGCACCAGCAGCCGACGTTACTATATAAAAGTTAGTCAAGAAGCTTTCTAAAGCGCCCTCCGCCTTTTTGTGGCGTGTGCGCTCGGTGACGCTTGCTACACTATCAGCCCGCCCAATGGGCAAAAGCTGCGTAACCGGTCGAACGTTAGATGCAGATTAGCTGCGGTGGAAAGGAATTCTATCAAAAGTGTTATGGTAAACAGAAAGTTTCCGCAAAAGTCGCCGCTTAAAGAGCGTCGTTCTAATATGGCCCTTCTTCGTTGTTCACGGAGGCGTTGACGCTCGCAGCACTAAGAACTATCTGCGCATGCGCCGGATCGCGTGCCGCAAGAGAAAAGAACCGATTTAGATAGCACCCCTCTTTCGTGCAGCTCGTCAACTGAAAGATCTAAGAACGCTATATTGTGTGTTTTTTCTCAACAGTAAATAAAGTATTATTATTATTATTATTATTATTATTATTATTATTATTATTATTATTATTATTATTATTATTATGATTATTATTATTATTATTTTATGGAATCTGCGCGAAAAACTCGGCTAGGATCGAACGTGTTCAGAATAAGTTTTTATGTATTTACAGAAATCGTTTCTCGTCTTGCAATGCGTCTACCCCAACAATGATCCAGCAGTCCCAGTCCAACATAGCTTGCCATTGCCCACCCTGCGGCGTAGGAGAGAACATGTCGATATCCTATTTCTGTACAAACGTATTCATGGCATCACTGACTGCACATCATTGATCTCAAATGTACTTTTGAAAATTCCCGTAAAAGCTACACGGCAAAATGCATCCTTCTACAATTCTCGCTTAACTAATCTTCACGACCCCGTGTCAAGAATTGGGCACACCTACATTTCCTCTTTTACAGACACTAGTGATATATTTAACAATAACACACCGGAGTTCATCAGAGCGTTGAAGGTCCTTACCTAAAGTTTGCTTACCATTTTTTGCACTTGATTAAGTTGCTCAGAACCAAATTTTATACTCTCGCTTTCCTTTCCTTTCGCTATCGTGGTGGTATACCGTAGAGAGTTTATGTGACATATGTGATCTGTTTTAAGTGTTTTTGTTGTTTACTGTTTGTTTGTTGTGTGTAGTGTTTTGTTTTGAATGTTTCCTGAGTGCACCCATACCAAGACCGCAAGGTTGTTCCTGGGCACTTCAATAAAAACATTGATTCATTGATTGATTGATCATAATTATCATCATTATCATTATTACTATTATTATATGTATTATTATTATTATTATTAAAAAAACATTGACCACAGCGTCCTGGCCGCGTTTCTCAATATCGATATGGAGTAAAGGTTTGGACACAGCGCGAAAAAAGTACATTAAGACCATACTTAGTATACTTGAAGTATACTTTTAGGTCGGGCGTCTACAGAACGTATAGTTCAAGTGTACAAAAGTGTACTTGTATACAGTACTGTAAGTACACTTGTAAATCAGAACTAGTAAGTGTACATGGGCATACTTGAATTGTATTGAGACTGTACTATCAATGTACAAAAGCTGAACTATAGAAGTTCACCTATCGAATAGTATTGGAAGTATACTATAAATGAACTTTAAGGGCACTATAGTATTACTTTAAGCTAATTTAGAGTGCACAAAATATGTATGGTAAAACTAGTTGTAGGCTGTTTTCCCAGACCTCGACGGGCACCTTAGGGTGCCTACCTCCGGGAACCGGGGGACGGGGGGCGTCGCTGGTTACTGGAGAGCTCGTCCTTGGTGGTGCGGATTCGAGAAAGGGACGGCCAAGAGGGCTTGTATTCGATTAAAACACACAAAACTTTACTTAAACTTTCCATGGATGTCAGGAATTCGAGAGCCTGGAAATGACTTCTGCGCGGGCTTAAAGTTACAAAATGACGCCTCGTGTCGAGTGTCCCACCACATAGTGAAGACGGCACCTCCTCGGGTGCCAGAGCCGAAGAGGCGACCGCGGAGAGCTTTGCTTTATTTTTTTCATTTCTACACGAGACCTATACGTACCGTCTCACGTGATGATGGACATCATCCGAGCAAAAGAAACTTTCCCTTTTGAACGTTTATCAACTCACGTCCAGCAACAAATTGTTTTGAAGGAACTCGGGGCGAGTTTGCCCCCCAGACCAGTCGAAATAAACTTCCCTTCTTCGTTTGTGTTTCGTAAGATTACGGTGCCTGGAACGGGGTCTCCAACTGGTATGGTTACCGCGCCCAAAAGAAGCGGTCCGTCGATATCCGCCTGATGACGTCATAGGAGTGTTATGCTGTCGCCGGCCGCGATCGTAGCGGTGTGACAGTGGCAGTGGTACATGTGGCAAGCGCCGATGCTCCTGCAGGTCCCTTCGCAGCTTATTGGTCCACGGAAGCTTCGGCAACCAGGAGTTGTGACGCTGTGACGAAAGTGACACTCGCGTTCGCTCGTGTTTTTCGTCACCATTTCTTCGACCGACCGCCAGGATCGCGACATCCGACAGCATGACACTCCGGCTTTTGTGACGTATTTTTGTGCCACTTGACGCGTTCCAGGAACCGTTGAAAATGGCGTGACAACCGTTTCCTTGCGGCTAATTTTGTATTCGTGTTGTGTTTTTTGTTGTTTTTTTTGCCGAATTTTATCGCGTTATATTAGTGTCGGGCACTGAATTGTGTATTATTTCTTTGAAGTTCGATCAGTATACAATTCCGAGTGCGCTCACTGTTTCAAGAACTTTTTGCCGAAAAGACGAACGCACTTCGAGTTGATTCTACCGCTTCCTTTAACAATACCTAAAGCATGGTTCATCATATACAGTTTTCCCGCTGTAGAATAAACCTATGAAAATTGTTGAACACGTGATCTAGGATATCGTGTCAGTAATAATACATAGAACAATCGTGTATACTGTGCGTTATGCGAGAAAATAAAAATATGTTTCCTACAAAATTATTTTAAAGAGCGCAAGCTCATCAATTATTTTTGTACTCGTTAAAGCTCCCTTCAGTGGGTATAGAGAACCAACCGATTTTAACGGTTCGTTTTTTTTTGTGTTTTTGTTTTTTTAAGGATTGAGGCTTTGTGTTATTTTGGTTTGCTTGGGTCCTCGCTTTCGCTGGCATTGCTCTTCGCTTTCTTGTGGTGTGCCCATCATTGGTCGATAACCACAGGTGATCAAAACAAAGGTAAGTTGTTTCACGCGGACGACTTTTCCTACTCTACATGGAATTAATAGCGTAAAACACGACACAAAGAGTGCAAGCATCGATGCGATTGTCGATCAACGTCCGCAAACATGCACAGTGATACAAACAGCATGCGTGTGAGCGTTTTAATTAGTATTAGTAGATTGTTCATACGACACCGATAACGATAACCGATACTCCGCCGCCGCCTTTATGCGTTCATCCTATTGTTATCGAGTGTCGCTGTCGGGGGTTAACCCTCTCCTGTGCGCATAAAATAGTGGTATGGTGAAACCGATGGTCAGTCTATACAGTGCGTACAGGTACGTTCATTTCAAGACAGTCAGTATTTTATACAAGCATATTTCCTTTTTCCAAAGGGGTACGATGCTGCACATAACTACGAAGCTTACAAACCAGTTGGTTTCTTTAGAATAGTAAACCGGTTGATATGGCTAAGAATACAGCTGTGTCTAGAGGCGCCTTAGAATTATCCCTTCAGTCACCCGATATAACCTCTTTATTATCCGAAACGATTGAAAACGATGCCGGAATATAACCCTCAAAATTCGACACTTGGGAATTCCCTATTTGTGAATTAAAAAAACAATTTCCAAATGCCGAATTTGGAGTTCCCGCGCGATCCGCGCCAGTGCAGTGACGTCAAATTTTGCGGTCTCCTGGGAGTCGACTTTCTTTCAGACCTCCGCTCCACGCTACGAAGCAAAGCGCTGTTGCCACCGCAACCCGAAGCGAGGAGGAGGTGAGCAGGCGGGATAGAAGGGCGCCGGCGCGGGAAAAGACCGGTTTCTTCCCGGACTCACCGATCATCCTCTGCTCGAGCGCCGCCTAATTTTCCGAGGGAGGATTCAAATCCAGGACGCGACATCACACCGGACTCTGATTTTTGATATTTCGAAAAGAGGGGCCGTAGTGCGTTCGCAATTGCGTTAAAAACATGCTTTACGATTGCCGTTATCAAATGTCATAGAAATGTCGCCGACAAAGCTTCTAGATTTCATGATTTTTGACGTCACCGATCAAAAGAAGCAAGGAGGTGAGCAGCGGTGGAGAAAAACTCCCAAAATAAAAGGCGCGCGCGCGCGCGGGGATTTTTTTTTTTTTTTGCATTGCGTTTTTTTTTTTACTTTTGCGTGTCTATGACTACAACTTGCATCGTTTTAGACAATAAAAAAATTCCGACCTTTGGGGTGTCAGTGCCCCTTTAATCTAGCCAGTCCATTTTCTTAGAACAATGTCATGAGGTTAATTTATTTATTCAAAATACCTCAAAGGTATATTCAAATGTGTCGGTAAATTTCTAATGTCTTCAGTCAGTGTTGCTAGAGGAACCCCGTGCCGGCACAATAGACCTGTTCCTCTGGGGCAGGGGGCGCGAGCGCGTCCGGAAAACTTACGAAAGACGTGACCATGGCTATGTTCGAAATCTTACCCGAGTAACCTGTAATTCACAAAAAAATCACACACGTCCCCGTAACGTTTACGGGGACGTGTGTGATAAGTACACTGGTCGACCTCGCCTCATTTGCGTCAGTGTATACCGAAGATGTCACCTGCATAGGTGGCGGCACGTCTACCTTTTTACGGCGGAGCTGTTAAGGGCAAGTTTCCCCAGGATCGTGTCCCCCGCAAAGAAATAAAGACACCGAACTCTGGACACCTACCGCCATCTATAAGCGACGGCGGCAAGCCACGTATCTGGTTGCCGCCGTCGCTCATAGATGTCGGCAACCTTTCCACTCTGGCTTATCGACTTGCGGCCGGCCATTACTTTCCACAGCACAGCTCCGGTGGTCTTCCTTCTTCACCAGAGTGGAAAGGCTGAAAGCTTTTTGTTATTAATTTGTTATGTTAAGTCGGAGTAAACCTTTTTAATCCTGAGTTCACCCGGCTTTTGGAAATTTTTTGCAGTAACCTGTCTCCTATGTCAGCGAGTAATACCACATCGCATCGCGAGTGAACGATCCGCGACTCGATTTTGCAACAGCCGAGATTATCGCCTGGATACTACGCGGATTGGCTTCGTTTTGAGCTACGGCAAAAAGAAAACACAGCAGCGATGGCAGAAATTAACAGGCGAATTCATCATGGAGAAAGCATTGGAAGAGATGGTAATATTGATAACGACGCGGTGCTTTCTGAGGTGGCTCCACCAGCTACTTTTGCTCACCTTCCTTTTGGGCTGTATATTGAGATCCAAATTACTTACTCCTTTTAGTTAGACATCAAAAATTTATTTTTATTGATCAGCACGATCACTGTAAATCTAGTCCAGGTTCCCTAAACGAATATGTTCCACGCACCGTAATTTGCACCAATTGCGCTTTGCGGAAATTGCTTCCACACGGTGTAGCGGTACAGCGCGGGCGCTTTCTCAACAGTGATATGTAACTTACGTTCGCCTTGACGCGAATAGGATCACAAAATCACGAAGAAAACTTCCAAACCGCTATAGGCAGTTTCTTGGGACGGAATGGGGAGGGGTGGTTGACTGATCACAAACATGCAATCTTTCAAGCCTTCCCGGCTTTACAAGCGTTAGCCTCTCATTACACACACTCTGGGGGAAACAAATATTCTTACACAACATTTACTGCGTTCGAACATTTTCAGCCTTGAACGCAAGAATACGGCATTGCCACCGACGCCGAAGACGAAGATGCGTAGAAGGTCCTGTTTACTCTCGCACTATGATAATAAAAACAGGTATAGCTTATTGGGTAAGGTGCACGGTCTGCGTGTGATGCAGTCAATTTCTGCGTTGAAAAGACCAAATCACAATGACCACACATAAATGGCTGCACCTAATTATTTGTTACTTCGAACGTCTGCCACCAAAGCCAACGGAACAAGCGAGCTTTGACGGCTGTCGGCGCAGAAACAGACAATGAACAGATCAGATGACAGAGGACGGCGTGCACGCCACCCTCCTTGATCGAGGGTAACGTCGGAGTAATTCCTCATGAGTAATTACTCCGGAATAAACAACTCGCTTCTGAAACGCGGGTTCTGACGTCATCGAGTAAGCGCGAGTAAGTTTTGGAACGCCACGGTACGAAACCTCTACTCCGGAGTCGGATCGAGTAAATTTTGGAACACTGCCCATGTTATGCTGGCTGCACCACCCGTGTGGCACTGTTACGTTCTTTTTTCCACGTGCCACGTTCGAACACAAGCATCTGTCAGCATCTGTAGATGAGCGGTAACAAAACGTCTAAAAAAGAATTATGTAGCTCACGGCCGCAACGTCCCATTGAACATTCCTTTCATATTTTCTGTTTTTCATTGCTTCCGCGAGCACGTATGTTTCACTCTACGTGATCGCGAAGCCGAAGCTGCTCGCAAAAGCACGTCCTCCTGAACGATGCTCGCACTGCACGAGTGTATTGACGCATGTTCGAAACGCGTGCCAAATATTCTATTTTGCTCGACTAGAGCGCTGCTCAAAACTAGAGAGCTACGGCCTATAAACGGCTCTGGGGGTGGCTAAAGCCCTCGATTTATTCGCGTTTGTCTTGCAGGTAGCGTTAAATGCTCCAGTGCAGGAGGCCCGTGTCTCGAGCGGCCCTTGGAAGCAAATGGCGACGCAGCACTGGAATGAGCAGCTTTTGGAAGCGAATGGCGGGAAAGCACCCGCTTCGTGACCAGAGGTCGGCATTTTAGGTCGCCCTCACTCGCCCTCACTCACCCTCACCCTTACAGCCACATTCACCTAAGCCCCTCACTCACCCTCAACCTCACAGCTACACTCATCTTCAGCCCCTCACTCACCCTCACCCTCACAGTCACACTCACATTCAGCCCTTCACTCACCCTCACTGAACCTCACGGCCCCCACGCACTAACCACCCTCACACACTCATGGCCTTCACGCCCCTCACCGCCCTCACACCCCTAACGCACTCACGGCCCTCACGCCACTCACCGCCCTCACTCACTCATGACTCTCACGCCCCTCACGCACTCACCGCCCTCACGGCCTTCATACCCCTCACGCACTCATAGCCCTCACGCCACTCAGGCCCGCCTCAGATGGGGCAATTTTGCCTGAAACTTAACGTCGCAACACCAACAACAAGGGCCACCCGCGTTCACACGCAGCAACCAATTGCTGCAATTTGCCATCATCATCATAAAATTTTATTTTTCTTGCAAATCTCGTTGAGAATACTAATGCATCTTTCTGGAACAGCTTATTTCCAAAAACGATCAATTTCAAACCAGAACCCAGTCTTTTGTTGTCATCATCACCGGCATGAGGTATCACGTGAAAATATTGCATCCCTGATTGGATGGAGCGGCTTGAAACGTCTTCGAATCAGTGTTGCCAACCTATTTTTCGAAAATACCCCACGCCAGCGTCCAGAAAACCCTACATTACCCTACGAATGTTTCTTATTACCCTACATTTTACCCTACGAGGCAAATCTTTGTTCAAATAATACTGTTGCATGGATTATGATGATACAGGGTAATACCAATACAGTACAAAGCGACAGGGCACGCATGCGCGCACATACCTGCGTTATTCTAGAACACCCTACTTGCATGTGCGCTGTGTAGCATCAGCACAACAGTGATGTAGCCAGCGCACAAACATCCCCAACCAACATGTTTAGCCGATTTGTCGCCAAATTAAAAACTGGGCTACGTGGGACCAGCGCTTGCGGCGACAGACAAGGCGGCCCATTACAAAAGGAAGCTAATCCTAATGATGTATATTAGCTTCTTTGGGCTAGGGATTTGTCAAACTAAGGCACTATTTCGACAAACTAGGCCATTACACCAGGGGAGGATAGGAAACCGGCGGTTCTTCCGTATTCGCTAAAGCGTCATTCGATGAAACGTCATGGTTTCGGCTTCGTTCGCTCAAGTGAACGCTTCCAGTCCCAACTACTTGTGCAGTCGGTAGGCAGTCTTCAAACTGCCTACCGACTGCACAACGTGCCGGGAAGCTCCGCGGGCGCTTTGAAATCGGTATTCGTACTCGTCGATCTTCCGTGATCGACGCCCTATGGGCGTGGTAAGGAGAGTTAATTGCAACGCGCCATAACAAAAGAGCGCCCAGGACGAGTGGTAGTTCCAGCTATGGTTATTTGCAGCATGCGAACCTTACGCCAGCGCGTAGAAAAGCCCAGTTGAACAGGTGCTGGTTCTGGTGGGCTTGGGGCGGTTCCGCCCGCGGTGCCACGTGTTTCTCAGGTGTAACAAGGACCGTCGGATGGACCAGAGTCATCAGAAAAACATTGCCGGGAACATTTCCACTGGGAAGATACTTCTTCTTGCTTCAAACTCGATCCCTATGCGCAACTTCACCTCCTCCCACCTCTCCCACTTGCTCCAGCTCTCCAATCATTGTCTCCAACTACTTTACTCCAACTTAAGTGTGTGGTGCTCTCTGTTAGCACGTCTTGCAACTTGGATACTTTCATTTTGCATGATGTCGTGGTGTGGCAGCACACGGGTTGTAACAATACCACCTAGAACACAAGGCCTGCGCGTTTCCTCCTCTAAACATCATCACTAGTAGATCCCCTCAGCGCCCCCTAGGTAGCCCGGATGAGCACCATCGTCTGCTAGATCGTCTGCTCCATCGCCTGCTGCATCGCCTGCTGCAGTGGTCGTGCTCAGAAGGAGCTTACATTGCTAAGATCGGCCATCTTGATGGTGTTGCATGCACGTTGCAAATGAACTGTGGTAGCTCGTTATTAGCTCGCGCTAAGCAGTCGCACACGCAGCTGTTGCCGCCAGTGAATGCGGCGTAATTCCTCCGAAAACCCACGGGAGCGGCGGCGAACGCCGATAAAGGACACGGAGTCTACGTAAGCAGACACTTTGCGAGCCCCGTTTCGTCACCCCAACAACTGAAATAATTCATTACGGTCAGTTCGCTTGCGAAGCGGAATCCACTGATCGCAACTGCAACGACAATCAAATAACAACGCACGCATAAACAAAGATAGAGCAGTTCAGAGCCGTGTATTGGGAGAGTTTGGCCAATAGGCGGAGCAAAGGCCGCCGCCAGCGCCGAATATTCCCCCCACGCTTAGAGCGTAAACTAAATTTGTGACACAGCGTCGACCAATCAGGAGACCTCTACTCCATCTCACAAATGTCTGCAGTGAAGACAAAGGCACAGGCGCGTGAGCCTAGCCCAGCGAAACGCTTTTGTTTGTACGAGACCTCGTGCATAGGAGGCACTTTCCAAAGCCACGCGCTCGTGCCCATGCCTTTGTCTGCACTGCTAGAACAGCGTCCTGAGACTGGCTGAAAGAAAGCAGGGCAAAGGGTGGGGTGCGCGAGCCTCTTGAGACGCGGAGTTCCGCTCGGCACGGCTCAAATTATACTTCGTTTCACTTTATCTGCGAGCGAAGCCAAAGCTAGAAGCGCGAGACCAGCGCTTTTTGCATTTCTCCCCAGCTCGCGCGCTCGAGCAAAGCACGGAGCTTCCGCGCTCGCGCTTCCAGTTTTGCCTTCGCTCGCACATAAAGTGAAACGAAGTATAGTCGTGTCACAAATTTAGAGCACACGACCACCGCTAGGGGCTGTTTCCCGGTCTGTGGTTGGCCCCGAGATGCTCGCCTATTCAAACCAATGAATTGCCAAACTCTCTCAATAAACGGCTCTGGAGCAGTCTATTTAGCGCTCTCAAACGCCACTCAGGGGATCACACGAGTTTGGAGCGCATCTGGGAAGCGGAAGAAAGGCGTTCAGCTGCTCGAACTACGTCGTAAGAGGTGATCTGTTGATCCGTTGCAGACTGCGTTGTCACAGTTTCTTACCTAAATAGGTGATCATTAAAACGTGCGAAAACAACATGTTAAGATTACCAGAGCAAGCGAACCAGCCGCTGCAGCACAACAAAAACAAAAAAAGTAACGAGAAAATGACCGTGCAAACATTTTCCGAACTTTGCAGGAAAGATGGGCTCCCCTTCTCAGACGAAAATAAAGAGAAATGGGGAACAGGTAGTGAACAATGGCGAATAAAACAAAACTTTAGCAGGCGATAGAAAGATACAAATCACCCAGCCAAAAATTCCTTCAACGACGACGATCATTGCGGCACATAGGGGAAAAAATGGAAAGCAGCAGCATAAAAAAAAGGAGCTTCTCTTTTCTTTTTGCTGTTTGTTTTAGCTTAATTTTAATGTTGCAGCAACTTAATTACTCACGTTTGTTCGGTCTTCGGGAAGCCGGAAGAAGGACTTTCTAACACATCGCAAAAACTTGTTTTTGCAGTGGTAGGCAGTACATGACACGCCTGCCATCTCCAAGTATGCGCTGGTGTATGCCCGAAGGCGGCCCGTTGATCAACAAACGATGACCCATAGCAGACGTTCCGGCGTATACAAATAAAATTCGAAAATAAATGTGTAAGGAGCTTGCACATTTTAATATATTTGATAAATACCAAAAAGCACATATGAAGATTTCGAATTAGAAACTCAATTCAAGGCGAAAATAGGAGGTTTTTCGCGGACGACAGAGGAAGAAAGCAACAACAAAGTTGCAGACAGCCCTCAAAATGTCAGGGCACAGCGTAGCAGACGGACCGGCGGTAGTAAATGCCGAACTGAAGGAAACAGAGCAAAAACTAATCCAAACAAGGCAAAACAAAATACACGATGGTTCGAACGTCAAGTAAACAAAAAGAAAATAATAAACATAAAACACAACAACATAAAAGCAGGAGGAAGAAAGAACGCGACGTCGTAGCGTCCCCTCAAAAATAAAAAGAAAGTAGACTTGGAAAAATGGAAAGAGTTGCTGACGGTCTAAAGGGTGCCGGCTTTTATGGTAGAAGGCGACGAAGACATCAGTCGTCCGGGCGCTCATTGTTTTTTTGTTTTTTCTTTTGGACGTGCAAAAAATCTGCTTTGCTTGCCTCCGCTTTTATTAGTTTCAGTTTCAGTAATAGCGTCAGATTTGCATGTGCACAATCGAATTCTTCCAGAGCATACTGGCATCGCATTAACGTACGTGGTTCGAAATTGCCTTTTGCTTCTTCATCCTATTCGTTTACTTGACAAAACAGTAATAAGCAAGACATTCATGAGAAATGGGAACTGCAACAACAAAACAAATTGATTGATAAGAACAGTAAAGTTGAAACGTAGCTACGTTCTAAAATGTTTGTACATTGCCCCTTTTTCAAAAGACAGTGTGAAGGTATATTCGTGTTTTGTCTCGCTTACATAAGTTGTAACAGAGTGTTTTCTTTAGGAGAGTCCCAAAATTGCAACCTGAAAACTCTAACATCTTTCCCACGCGAAGAAAATGTCCTTCACTTATGAGGAGGCACCTATTTTTTAACATTCAAAGCAACGAATACCAGTGACAATTTTTTTTTCATTGGTCACCTCGCACGGAAATGGGCAAAACCAATGCGTAGCGGAGAATTCGTCTGCTAGCGGAGGCTCCGAACTCGCCAGGGACGCTGGGATCACTTTTCGCCCGCGCTCCGCGGGGCCCCTACTCTCGTCAAGCTTCGGGTTGTTCGCCGCTTGGGGCGGGTCGGGGATCTACTAACGAAACGTCATGCGCAGGCCTTGTCTTCTAAATGGTATTGGTTGTAAAGCTATGCAAAGCTTGCACGGCAGCTTTTTTTCTTTTACTGTTTTTTTTTTTTTTTTGTATTATGCTCGCCGTTGAAGAAGCAACGTCTGAAAACACCCTACTTTTGGCGGGAAAATGGCCGGACGACCCTACAACCCTACAATGTACCAAAAATGTAGTAGGGTAATTACCCTACGGTTGGCAACACTGCTTCGAATTGCTCCGAGTTACTCGCTTGTTTCGAGCCGGACCCGATCTCAGCAATTCGTGTCGATCTAGCTAGGGAACAACCCGCCAGCAACACCAAAATTGCTGAGAAAGTTGCTCCGTCTGAAGGGGGCGGCCTCAGGCACTCACCGCCCTCACACCCCTCACCGTCACTCATGGCCCTCATACCCCTCACGCACTCACCGCCCTCACACCCCTCACGCACTCATGCCACTCACACACTCACCGCCCTCACGCCCCTCACGCACTCATGGCCCTCACACCCCTCACGCACTCACCGTTCTCACGGCCCTCATACCCCTCACGCATTCATGGCCCTCACGCCACTCACCGCCATCACGGCCCTCACGCACTCACGGTCCTCGCAACCCTCACTCCTCCTCACACTCATGAATTTTCCTGGTTCAGAAAATCACTCACCCTCACCTCACCTGTGAAGATGAGGGTGAGTGAGGGTGAGTGAGGGCCCTCATGAGTGAGGTTTGCCAAGGTATGTTCGTGACACGTATCTTGCGCGTTTCCGCAACAATTGCTCACTGTACTTGTAAAAAAGGTATTCATCAAGAAGATTCATTCAACTGTAAAGCCCTTTCATGTTTCAAAAGTAGCGCAAGGTGCGCCGATGCACGAAGCACGTGCAACGTGCAGCCCTTGGGAAGATCATAGGGGCACAGTGCAGCACTGAGCCAGATTTGAGACGCCATGTTCTTCCCAGAAGTGGCGCGCGGCACGTGTCTCAAGCATTTCCATAACAATGAATGGCGCCACATTTCCCAGGATAGAGGGGCTTTAATTTACTGGAATTCAGAGCCGTTTATACTGAGAGAGTTTGGCCTTTTTAAAGAGATTTTGACAGTCTGACAACCGGGGGATGACTACTTCCGTCCGCCATTTTGGGTCTCTGACTCATAGGAACTCTATGCGATTTCGTAGGAATAAAGAAGAGAAAGAAGTAACACCATTTTGTGTTATTGCGAAATCTGCTGGTTCCAGCGGTACCAGCTGGCAACAAGCTCCGCCCATTGGCCAAACTCTCTCAGTATAAACGGCTCTGCTGGAATGCGTAGTGCCCCAGTTGCACGAAAGAACGTGCGGCGTGAGAGTTATGCACTGCTTCACTAGTTTCACTAGAATGATCAAAAAGGCGGGCCCGAGCGGACGCAATTTCTATCGGCTCTGTTAGTCACGGTGTTTTCCACCTGCTCTGGCGACCCTAGTTTCTGCATGCACTGCTGGTGGTCACCGAAAGCATGGCTTTCCCCTAAGGAATTTTTACCTCGTCGGTACCCGTTTTGTGTTGGTGAGAGTAATTTCGCTGGATTTGCGGACATTTTTCGTGGCAGCCGCGCTAAGCCTACCAAGAGACTGGAGCGCCGCGAGCCGGTTCAATCCAATTGGCGGCCGCTCTGCTCGGCCTACGATGATGAGGCCACACGCTGCACCGGTGGCTTCGCTAGACCAACTATCGGCGAAGCAGGAGGGATCACAGCCTCAGAAATTTGATACGAGGGTACAATCCGGCGGCGGTCGTCTATAGCTTCATAGAACCTGCTCGGCTGCAAAGCCGCCCGAGGAGGGAACAAGGCTACACGCTGACAGAGCCGGCCCGGATGACCCAAACTAAGCAACAAAGCTCCGGTTCCGAAATCGGGAGCCCCGACAGCAGGACCGCCCGTACAAGTAAGGGAGGTTAAGGCCGACATTCCAATATCCCCTAAGCTTCTGAGCTTGCGCCATTATCGCCGAAGGTGGTAGTCAAGCTAAACGGACATTTGAGCTCCGTAGTATCGAAAGCCGGATTGGCGAAGCGATGTTAGTGCCGGTTGTGACGGAGCTTCAGGAGGATTACGAGATTCGACTACTTGCTGCACAAAATATTCTAATTATCTCCACTAATGACGACGAGGACGCCGCACGACTCGAGAAGATCAAGACACTACACCTACCCGGTTTGGAGTTGGAGGTCAAGACCTATTTCACCCGACCGGCGGAAACGTCTAGAGAAATAATCCGTGGTTTCCGACGAGGGCTGGATAATGCGACGATACAGCGCCTTACACGTGCAGGCGACACCGAGGTTTTGGAGGCCCGAAGACTCGGGAAATCGCAATCGGCGCGAGTCACGTTCCTGGGGAACCAAGTACCATTCACGATCCCGCTCGATACGGCAGAAAAACGGTACTACATCTACGGGAATACGAGGGCAGCCTGCTTTAACTGCGGGGAAACCAGACACCGGGTGGATATCTGTCCCAAACCGCGGGGATGTGCATGCGAGATTTGTGGGAAGGCAGGAACACAAGAAGGACATGAATGAATGTGTACCGTTCTGCGCGCTATGGGGGGCCCACATCACATACGTACGCCAAAGAAGGCAAGCAGAAGTTCTTCCGACCGATTTAAGCGCGAGACACATGCGCGTCAGTATCGTCCGATCCGACGTCCGATCCGACAGTCCGAACGCCGCTCCGGATTGCCGCACGCGACAGTTTGAGGCACACGCTTCCGACCTTGCACGCGGCACGACGATCCGTTCGGCTCCGCCCAGTTCCGGCATCACCATAATCACTGTGCGCTAACTTCGCCACCATGCATGAGCGCTTCAGTGCGTCATCATGACGTTCGCGCTAGCTGTGCTGTGATTGGCTAGACGCATCCGACAATCCGTCCGCCGTCCGAAAATATCTGGCGCGTTGGACGCACGTCGGATCGCCGATCCGACGTCGGATCCGACCAAATTTTTCGGATCAGGCAGTCGTACTGCCGGATCGGACGTCGGATCGGATGGATTTTTCGCGCATGTGTCTCGCGCTTTACCCAAGATGACGGCAGAAAGGCGGGAAAGTAGGAGCTGGAGCCCGAGAAGACGACAGCGACAAGTGGCGTGTAGCTGCTCTACGTTATCAGCTGTGTCGATAGAAAGCAGATAAAGTTCACAAAGCCAGACGCGTAAACGAGTGACGTCAAAGAGAAGGAGAAGCAGGTCTCAGAACTTCGTCAAGGAGAGAGGCGCGGCAAATTTGAAGAATAGAAAGACGCAAGCATCAATGGGGGGAACTTATCGGGCCAACACTATCAAATGGCCTCCTCAATCGATGTCGCAAGCGAAGCAGAACCTAGAAAAGGAGGTTCAAGCGCTGAAGGAGGAGAGAGCGCGACTTTGCAGGGAAGCGGGGAAGGCGGATAATTTCAAGCAGCAGGTGATCCCACCGCCACAAACCTCACTGAAAAACGTATTCTTCAAACTAATCCAGAAGGTTCGTACGGAAGTCGCACAGCTGAAGGAGCAAATGCGGCAGACGCAAATGAAGTTGCAGATGTTCCTGACGTGAATGCAGACCCTGGAGAACAAGTCTAACATGAGGCCCGAGAGACTGGAGATGCGAAACAGCCAGGAACTTGAGCGAAGACGGCCAAGAGGGAGTACACCAACCCCATCTTAAACGGGCTTCTCGGACACAAACTCAACATGCCGATCCAACCGAAATTGAGTGTGTGGAAGTTGAACCGCAGGAAGATTGGGCGGAAAAGAGCTGGACTTAACTTGTTGGCGGCGCAAGTGGCTGACCCCCCTGCGGTTATCACGCTCCAAAAACTTGGAAAGTGTACAAACGTCAGTATGAAGGGCTATACTTAAGAAAAAAGATGGTCTCAAACGACTAACATCAACATTCGGTCCTCTGAATTCCCATTTGCTCCCCGAAGAGACCATCTGGTTTCAGCTAGGTATTGTGCGCAAATTCTGAAGGACTAAGTGCACTTGACCCAGACTAACTGAGAGGCGTGCAAACTAACCATGGGCGAGCAAAAGAAGCCATTAGTCCTCCCAAGACAGGGTCATGGTGGAAGTAACACATTTAGGTGATGTCACTCGCCGCTCTTCCCGCTGGGAGCGAGCGAACGGATCGTGTTCGGAGCTAGCCTCGAACCAGGAGTAGGCAGTTCCGCGCCACTGCGGAGTGCGCTGGGGTAGAGGACCCTCCTCGGCGGCCATGCTGTCGGCGGCGTAGCGTACTCGCCTTTTTTGCGGTGTGGCGGTGTGGTGGTGTGATTGTGGTGTGTGGCCAGTGGCTGGCCTCGTGCTTTGCTTTGGTGCTGCGTCGATAACAGGTGCCACCATCGCGTACGAAGGTGAGCCTTAACCCGAATAAGAAGCAGCCACGCTATGAGTATGGGAAAGAAGTTCTTTGTTCCCAACTGCGATTCGGGATACCGGAACTGTGCGAGCTAGTGCCCTTGTTTCAAGCTCCATCGAATGACGCTTGCCTGGAGCAGTGGTTGAAGAAACACGGTTTGAGAGGGACCCCAGAGCCGTTTATACTGAGAGTTTGGCCTTCTTAAGGAGATTTTGACAGTCTGGCAACCACAGCAGTGTAGTCTGACAACCGGGAGATGACAACTTCCGTCCGCCATTTCGGGGCTCTGACTCATAGGAACTCTATGCGATTTCCAATGTACAAAAGAAAGAAAGAAGTTACGCCATTTTGTGTTATCGCAAAATCCGCTGGTTCTAGTGTGCAACAAGCTCCGCCCATCGGCCACTCTCAGTATAAATGGTATGTCCACGACTGCTTTTGCGTTGTAAAGACCAGTGAGATCGACCGTCTGTACACACATCTAAACTCCATCGAGCCAGCTATTCAATTCACGACCAAGCATGAGTCAGACGGCTGTCTCCCATTCGTAGACGTATGTGCAGTGAGAAGGTCCGGCCGCCTGTACTTCCATGTGTATAGGAAGCCGACACACACAGGCCAACACCTGAGGCCGGATTCACTAAGAATGTTTTATCTTAAGACATTTTTTCTACGAAGTTCGTTACTCAAAAAGTTCTTAAGGTGTTCCAGAATCGGCATTCTCGAAGGGGTTCTTTCGAATTACTCTTGAACGGACGGGCTACGACGAAATGAGGTGAGGGAAAGAGAGAAACTTCCGGTATCTCGAGATGCTCGCTATCAACGAGAGCTGCGAGAGCGAAGTGATGCCCTGACGAAGACAGGAGACGCCCTGCCCGCCCTACGTTTAGTTACCTCGTCGACGGCAGTAGCGCAGGCCGTGGTGCACCGTAGCCGTGGTCTGCGCGAACGATGGCGACGCAGTCAGACTGCAAAAAGCAGCGAATGTCAAACTTTACGGAGGCTGAAATGAAAACTCTAGTTGACGGGCACGAAGGACCGCGATAGACGCGAAGGGGGATGGCCCGCATGGCTCGGCCGCCAAGCAGCGGGCTTGGCTGCAAATCACTAAGGGTTTATATGCCGCTTCCGGCACAAGACGAGACGTGGCCGATGTGAAAAGGAAATGGCCCGACTACAAGAGTATCCACAAGAAGCGAGGTAAGGCATCCTTTGAGCCTTCTTACAGTTCGTTCGCGAAATAAGTTGCTGCGATATGATCGTTAGACACACGCAGCAGAAACCGACTAACTCTAACAGTGTCGCACTCTGTGTATAAGGCGCCAAACGTTTGGCGTGAATGCAGAGTCGACGAGCTAGAGCAGTTTATTACTTAACTTAGTGCTGCCAAATACTGCAGAAGGTTGTTGGCCCCTTTCAACAACAAAGGACATCAGCCCAAACGTGTAATGAGGTACATCGGCAAGTAAGTTTGCTCGTGCCAATGCAATCAAGTTTGCTCGTACCTAGTGCCAAACACGAAAAAAGATCGCATAGTTCGAAAATATCCTTCGTACATTCTACCAACTAGCCCAAGCTTCAGTCTTACCATCCTGTATACCCACATTCGATCGCACAAACAATAGAGTGGTAGCCTTCGCTACGCGAACGCAATTCGAAAATTGGTGATATTGCGTGAATTAGCATTGCAGTAAAATCTGTTGGAAGCTCTCGCCAGTCCTTGTCATTAAAGACGTCTCGTGCTTGTCCTTCTTTTTGTGTAAAGGGTTTTTGCATGTTTAACGGTAACCAGCTCGCCTGCCTAATCCCGTTGTCTTCAAAAAACCTTGTCGTATGTACTTTTTTTTACGCCTTGTGTGTATTATCTAATTAGTTTTAGTATAACTAACCTAACGAAAAGTCATGATGTAACTGATATTTCGCGCAAACTGCATCCCACTTTGACCCGTCACTTGATACTGACATGATGCACAGGTAGTACATCCCTGAAGCGCAGCCAGGGTGCCACCGGAGGCGAGGTTGGCGACAAGCCTCTCAGTGATGTGGAGGAAAGAATGGTGGGGCTCCTGAGCGTGGAGTCCATGGTTGGCATCCCTGGCGCCTTCGACATTGGGGTTGCGATCGAGGTACCTATGGACGAGCCCTTCAGCCTGCCGCTCTTGGGTTGTTTTACACCTGAATGAACGAACTGCTTGCATTCCCTCATTAATGGGTATCAAGTGTTGTCACAATTGGTTGCCAAAACGTTCTACAATTGTTATGAGGTTCTGCACATGAAGTAGTTGTATTTCGTATGGTCGTGTTTCCCTACTCCTACCACCACTTTAAATTCCAATCCCCCAGGTGCTCCCGCAACATCACATGCAGCAAGGCCAGGCTCCGTCAAGCTAGTTCAATCAGTTGGTGAGCTTTTCGACTTCAAAATTTAAGTGTAGCGTGACTAATCCTTAGCTCTTTATTTAAATGATCTAGACGTTGGGACCTAATTTTTCGGTTAAACAGGACATGACTGTGCTACATTTCTACCAAAGATTGTGTTTGTATCAAAAAAATGTATTTATTTTGTTGCAAGATACGACTCCAGGACCATGCAGGCCTGCTTCAGTGAGACCGCCACGTGCAAGGTTCGCTGCATATAACCTTTTGATTGCTTCTATAATGGTAGCACCTGTAACACTGAAGGAAATCGCATTTGGCGTCCAGAATAGACCTACATTTCAAAGTAGAAACTGGTATTTAACTCTTTTGAATGGAAAGAGTTTGATCATGATTTGTTTGCATGCCTGCATTTTGACCTAACAAGATTTCTGAAACCGCCTCGTAATAATGCTTTCAAGACACTGCAGGTAATCATCGGTAAATAAATAAATAACATTGCCCATAGTGGTTGTAACTTGAACACCTAATGTTTTTGTTTGTTTTTTGTCTTTTAGATTATTTGGCGTTCAACGCACACACCCGCTGGAAGATGCAGGTGGGTGGTTTTGGTTATTTTCGTTGAGCAATCATGCTTGCTCGTCACAACTTGTTGTAATCTATTGGTCTAATGTTAGCCAGCTGTTTACAAGGCAGTGTACTCAGCTTTATTTGTTTTTCTATTCAGAAAATCACGATGCCAGCGGATGTCTGCTGCAAGACGACGGCGGGGCTTTGCTCCGCACTTCAAGCAGTCACAAACCCAACCAAAGACTCTAGTATCATTCTACTAGATGTGGATTGCAACACGAACCTCACATTAAGTTCAAAACAACACTGCACAAATATACATCAGTGTGATAAAAGAAGTTAGTCCGTAAATATCAAAACAGGGCAATCTGCCCGGTGACGTCCACCGTAGGAAAGACCACCCCTCGTGTCGGCTTTTTTTCACTTGTTCCACGTTTTCTCCGTGCTGTGCATTTCTCTCAGAAAGAAGTATTACATTTTTTTGCTGTATAAATCTGATTAGATACCAATATGCCTTTCGTTAAATTACCTCAGCTCCAAGGAACATGAGACGTGTTGTTACACGCACTGCACATGGTAGTGTCTGCAGCCGCAACTGTTCCATAACAAATACCTACTTTAGAAATGACACCTTGCACATGCATTTGCCAACTTTCTTTTGATCATTTACTTCCCTAATTTTTTTATACACATAAGGGGAGTGAATGTACCTACTTCTTGGTGCTTGGGTGGTTTGGCAAAAGGTTCCTTCTCTCATTAAAAGCTTGTTTTTATCATTCATGTACGCTTCCTATGCCTAACCTGGACATATATTCTTCATGCGAGTTTCACAACAGTATCATGGAAACATCAACACAAAATTGTTTTCCGATTTTCAATAAGGCAAGCAACCATTTTTTTATGTGCAGGTGGCATGGAGGATGCGAGCCACAAGATTATTCAATCTCAGCAAGCTATTGTTAGACGCCTGGACCAGATTATAAAACTGCAAAAGCAGAGGGTGGCACTTGAAGCCTCAAGCTCAAGGTGCAGTTTGTAAATGGCAAAAAAAAGTCCAACATTGTTTCTTTAATACACACAAAGCTTTTCTTTTACCTACACCCATTAATATTTTGCAGCATGCTTTCACAAACTGACCTAAAAACGGTGTTGACATGCTCATTTCTGACTTTGGCGCCAGAGGATGTGTCTTGGGCGGTGCTCGGCCTGTCCTCTTGTTTCTCTTCTTCATCTTCGGATTCTTCAATTGTTCAGAACACAATATTTAGCACACCACAAAAGGAAAACAACAAGGCTCTTAAGAACAGTTATAACATTGCAATAACTCAATAAAATGCCGGAAGCACTTTCCAGGGAACGTGTTTACAAACTATAGGCTTCACACATCATGCTACGGCCTCAAACTAAAATATGTAAATTAAACTGTTAGAATATCACAATATGCAAAAGGTAATGCTAGGTGGTGCCACCATACTGCAACGTTCTGGAAATGCCCAGACTTGAGCCACGGAATCAGATACGCTCAGAGTAACCACAATTTATTTCCAGATTGTGTTGTGGGGGTGCAGTTGGCGATCATTATCATTTTGAAATGTAGCTTCCTGAGTGGTGGCAGGAAGTTCCGGCAAAACTGTAATGCACTGTTGCGGATTCTTTGACTATTTCTGGAGGATGAAAAACCATTTTTTGCCTTTCCAGATATAGCTTCAGATAACTGACGAATCTAATTTGAAGAGCCGAGGTGGCTGTAGCGTCATTGCTCTGAAGCGTAGCTTATTTAGAGGCCCTAGACCAGACTTTTATCAGCTGTGACCTGACATCGCATGACTCAGTTTAAACAGTGACTAGGTTGCTCATGGCAAGGCGACATGAATTATCGGAATTCGAACGGGGCATGGTAGCGGGTGTCTGATGGATGGGAGATTTCATTTACAAAGCTGTGCAGATAATAAAAATTCCTTGATCCACGGTGTTGTGTGTTTCCCAAGAATACCGTGTGTGCGTGACCTTCGTTAAACAAATATAAAGCCTGTATGTGTAAGCCATGAAGGTGCTAATCAAACAGTGTGCAAATTGATACCTACAGGCTGGAGAATTTCCAAACAAAGAATAGAGCTGCAGTTGCAGGCAGCTAGACTTGGTTGCCCTCTACCATCACGTTACCAGCAGAGGAGAATGGTACATCTCGCAGAGCAGACGTTAAATTAGCCCAGAGTCTCACCAAACAAGGCTGTTGCTAGCCTCATTCATTTGCGACATTTTTAGTTCATCAAAGCACGAAACCTTTAGGAAATACGTCTTTCTTACCAGGTGGTTCTGCGAGGGAAATGTGGTGGTGGGTGCAGTAGTTGTGCAGGACTGCACAGGCTACGATCAAGCGGCAGCACACACCAAGAGAGTATTGCTGGACACCACCGGACCCGTCCAGGCACCTAAAGCGGGACTTCATTATGCCAAAAGTCATCTCGATGACTTGTCTCGTCTTCGTCAGGCAGTAATTGTAGTTCTTCTCCTCCTCCTTCTGGAGCTTGCGGAAGGGCGTCATGAGTTATGGCTGGAGGGGGTAACTTGCATCTCCTACAATGTTGCAAATAACATGAGATGTAATGTCATAATGTGCATAAGTAATGCACTCATCACAATGTTAAACCTAAATATAACTATCCTGCCCTTTCCGCGTCATACCTACATTGGCACAACTCCCACCAATATTTTATTTTTTAACAACCATGTCAGCTATTTTAAGTATAACGCAACAAAGCCCTCGGGCAATGCTTGTGCCGATAGCCAAAGGATCGGCAAATTCAGCTCCCACTATATGGCTATATGGTAGCTCCGACATGAACAGGCGTAGTGTAGGTGTGCTTTCATAGATAACTACTTTGAGATGTACAGTAAACTCCCAGGAAGGTAAACGTTGTGTGATAACCCAGCTTTGAGCCTTTGTGTGCAGAGCACATAACAGTACGAGCCGTCTAGTTCAGTGTCTGCCCCCCTGTGAACTGCAGTTAAAGGAATACTGAACCGAAATTTGGAGCTCACAAAGCAAGGCTGAGCGGGGACGCTGCAATACACAAAAACATCACTCAAACAGCGATATCTCTAACGGAAGGCCGTTATTTGGAAAGGAAGTGCGCGATTGAACACCGCCGACGGTCACGATGAGAATCCTGACATGTGACGTCACGATTCTCATTCCCTCTCCTCTTCCCTCCGTCCCCTCGAGCTTGTGAAATCAAGCGAGGAGGAGAGAAGCGAGGCTGCTTCCCCTCATTCTTAATTATTCGAGGAGGATTGTGACGCCATAGTCCTCGCTTGATCGCGCCCTTCTTTTCCAAAAATGCGGCCATCCGTTTGAGATATCGATGTATGAGTGATGTTTTGGAGTTTGTATTGTCCATCCAACGCTTCTGTGGCCTTATTTTGCGAAATCCACATTTCGGTTCAGCAACCCTTTAAGGCGTCGTCACGCATGCACAGAACGGCTGGTGAGATCGGTTTGTTTCAAAAGATGCTATATTCTCTAATACTAAGTACCACGGGATGATGCAATTTCATTAGGCCTGCAAATTATTCAATACTTACATAAACTGAGAATACAAACTTTGCATGCAACATCCCACTATAGGGCTTTGTTGACTATGCACCGTGCGTGCGCACTTACCGAAGCATAGCGCGCTGCAATACTCAATTTTACGGTGGGATGGACCACAGCGGACGCTAAGAACCATCAGAGCCAATCTAGTGTGGCATACATGTCGGGGGACCCTCCAAAGTGGTGCAACGACAGTTGCTGTACGTAGTTACGTGATACGCTCGCAGTGATACAATGAAATGTGAACAAAAATTTAGCTGCTTGGACGCTCACGAACGTGTAAGCAAACTAGGCACCTTAACAAAGGTGCCTAGTTTTGGACATGTGAAGTTCAAACATGTACAGAGTTTATGATGATGACATTCAACTAGTACATGAAGAATTTCCCGGTGTCGGTGCTATCGCGCTACAAGCAGAAAATGTTGATATGTAGTGGTAAGAGTCCGTTGACATAAGAGCTTATTTCCAGGTGGAACATTTTAGCACGAAGGATTGTCGTGTCGGCAAAACAAGCTTCATTACGCAGTTCAAGGAATCCCACGATTATTTCACGAGTGACCCTAGAAGCGGCGATTAAAAGTTCTTCCTAGTAGCAAAATTTTTCCGATTTCACAAAGTGCTCGTAAACGATGTAGGGCTACCATGTCTGATTTGCTGACTGTTGCCAAGCTGTTAAATTATTGGTACGTTCAAGCGAAAGGCAAAGGGCAACCATGTCATGAACGTGCAAAGCCGATGCAAAGGCTTGCATGAACATAAACACATTAGAAATGTGCTGTCACACACTGCGAATGAAATGCGTCCGAACTAAATAATTTGAGACTGTAAAATCAATATCCGTTGTTCTTTTGAGCTTTCTCTGCCACCCATGCCATTTCTTCCTCGACGCTGCTCTGTTGCGAGTATGCCGATGAAACGATTACCGGCATATGTTAGAAACCGCCTTCTCTTTGTTCCTTGAGGAATTTCTACCACCGAATGCGGCGCAGTTTACCATAATTGTCACCAGCATGTGGTGGTCGCTTGTGCTCGACATTATCATCTGCCGCAGGAACAGTGGGCATCAATATGAGCTGTCTCGACGGAACGCCGGCCAGAGTGGTCACGATCCCACACGGGCCGCTTTTGATGTAATAAACTGTTGGAAGCGAGAATGGCATCTACTGCCGGAATTTTGTGCAAGGGGCAGGGTGAATCTATGAAAGTCACCACCGATGCACGGCTTATCGCTGCTAACATCCCCCCCCCCCCCCTTCGGCATTTTTTCCAGCCTCTATCAGGGGAGCCCGATGCGGGATTTTTACAGCTCCGGTCAGTGTTTCGTCGAGTCAGCTCATATGGATGCCCACTGTACAACCCAAGTAAAAACTTGGGGCTCCAATCCACACTGCGAGGTGGTTGGTCAGCGAAACTGTAATATCACCTGCAACGATTGCCTACTGCACTAGACGAAATGCCGCCGCCGGTCGCAGCACGCCGCCGCTTGTCGTATTGCCGTTTCTTTTCCCTTTGCCGCTCCCAGTATTCACGCTGCTCCTCGGGAGTCCTAACTATGCGTGGCCTATTCATCGCGGTGCTGCAGCAGCAATAAAATCAGTTGCTATACTCGGTTTCATCTTACGTTTAAGCGCAGCGGATGTTACGAGCCATCGGAGCCGATCGGAGGCCGTCTGAGTGTCACATGAACTTAGAGAGGAGGCACAGCAACGCGCGGATGGCTAAGATAGCTCGTAGCATCCGCTGCGTCCGGACGTAAGGTGAAACGGGGTATAGGCGGGTTTCTGCTTTATATATGAAAGGCTAGTGACGTCACTACGTGTTTCGTTTTGTTCGCAGGCGCCGTTATCATCCATTATGTGGTTAGCACTTCACACGAGAGCTTCGAAAGACGTCAACCCCTTTCGAAGCAGCTGGAAACCTAATCTTTACCGGAACGCGTGAGGGAGTGTTCCTATTGTTCCCACGCGTTTTATCATCCATCATGTGGTTTTGATGCTTGTTTCGTGTTTTTCTTTATTGAAACAAATACTGAGCTGTATGCTGTATGCCTGATTTCAAAGGAGATATGCTGTTTTGCCTTCAATTGTTCGCCGGGAGTTTTCTGCTTATGCCCGTGTCCCACTAGAGCGACATACAGAAACAAAAGACAACGACAAGCCTCAAACCAGAGTCTTTCGCAATTTGAGAGGCTCTGTAGAATAAAGGAGGCTATGCTCAAACACGAGCATCATGCACGCGAGGGTAACTTTGGCAGGCTTGCAATCGCTCGTGCTTACTTCACGAGCACCGAACGACTAAACGCCTGCCAAAGGTACAGAGCGCGACACTGTTAGCGCGAACAAGCGATCGCCGGTTTTTCCAGTTTTTCTCTGTGAAAACAAGGGGTTGCATCCAAGTTATTATTGGTACGGAAAGAGCTCAATTAGCTTTATAATGTAAGCGATAAAATTTCGTGCTTGCTAATACTATTTAGAATTAAAATGCAAAAATGCGCCGATGTCGTGTTGGCGCTAACAGTGTCGCGATGTGTACCATCGCGAGCATGCTGCATGGGTTTGAGGCTTGTCGCTGTCTTTTGTCTCTGTCTGTCGCTCTAGTGGGACACGGGCACAATGCCAACGACACGAAGATTTCCTTTGCTGGTAGAGGTGCACAGCTTCGCCGTAAAACAAAAGTATGTAGCAAGAAACCACTCTTTAGGCATGTCCCCTGCCTCAAACTTGTCGGCAAGGTCGCAGTTTCGCCACATGAAACTGTCATGAGTGCTACCAGGCCATTTCACAGTCAGCTGCGTTATCTCGTTAGAGGCATTGCAGATGGCCTGCACATTAAGGGAGTCGTAACCCTTCCCGTTCCGGTAGATGTGCTGGTCCTCTTTGGCTATCTTCAGGGCGATGTGGGTGCCGTCTATGCACCCCAGTACCTTGGGAAAGCCATTGATCTCCAGGAAACCTGGAGGATACATCAACCAAATGTGCAACATTCTGTCATGCCGTGTGCATTCTGAACACTGTTTGCAGCATTGAAACAAGTGATGCAAACACTTCGCCCGAACGAGAGGGGACGTTTAAGTCAGTCATTCCTTGAATGAATAAATATAACAACACTTTAAACGCAGTTAACTAAACAAAAAAGAGAGGTGAGGGTGCCACGTGCGATTTTACTTTCCTTTTTTTATCCTGGCCATCGTTCAGCCTACTCCTGCGCGGACATTCAAGATGCAATCTATTACTCACAAAACGTCGCAGCGAGCTGCCTACGCAATCGCATTCCGTACGTTATTCTAGTTCGCGATTGGCTCCCCCTAGTAAGTCACACAAATTAGCGTCGCGCACGGAAAGCTGTCCTCGATGGCAGTGTTTCTGCCCCTTAATCAAATACAAAGGTCAGGCAAAGGAAACGGGCTAGAGTGTTTCTTGGTGCTCGTTAATGTCGCTAAGCAGAGGGTGCATGACATCAGCAAAACACTTACCGCGTGCAGTAAGCATTGAGGCCCGCGACCTGGAGGCACTGGTCTCGCTCATGTTCGCCACATCGCCCACCACCGATTGAAAATTGCCACTGGCGTAGAAACGAAGCTCCAGCAGGACTTCGGCGTCTACGGGCGGTGAATGCGACCGAGCTGTTGGTCGGCGAAGCGCTGGTGCTAGGGCATCGCAGAGCCGCTGCACAGCGGGCCTCGGCAGCCTGTAGTATCGCTCAAGGTGGTGATTGGCTATTGTATCCAGTGCCCGACGGGTCCGGAATACGCGCTGCTACCGCAAACTTCTTCTTGCCTCGCTTTGCTGCTCAATCACGAGCCCGACGCAGGCAGCCATTTTGCTCGAATGGTTGCGAAAAAGTTCGTAAGTACATTTTGAACCCGTGTCGTAGGATTTTGGTCTTAACTAACAAGAAAACTGATAACATTTTGCTTCGGGATATACCGAAAAGTTTATAACTTCTGCGTAAGTTATATTTACGAACGTTTTTGTCGTAAGATAGTTTTGAGAATCCGGACTCTGGACTTTTCATCGAGCCAGCCTAGGACACATATGTCTTCCGTGGCTTCGGCACTCGTCAGACGGGCGATGACGGTCTGCTCATCAGAGGAAACCCTCCGAAAAGAGATAGAAATAGCCCAACAAGACCTCCGGAAGAATGGCTACCCAGCTAGATTCGTAGACAACACAATCAAGCATCTTCGACGCACCCGTCGAACCAAAGACGTCACCCCTCCCCCGACCAGCGTGTGTGTACCCTACATCAAAGGCACAACCGAAGTTCTCGCCCAAGTACTACGACAGTGCGGCATAGCGGTCTCACACAAGCCAGTCTCGACCATCGGCGGCCTTATCCCCCTACCAAAGGACCGCCACCCAAGGGAGGGGGCACAGATACTGGTCTACAAAATCCCCTGCGGTGACTGCCCCGCGTCGTACGTTGAGGAAACAAAGAACCTTCCAGAGCGCCTGCGGCGCCACCGCTACGACATCGTGAAGAAGAATGTGGAGGGAAGCGCGCTGGCTGAACACGTCGAGAAGACAAACCACTCCATTGACCTCGACAACAGATCCATCCTAGGAATGGAGAGAAACTGGCGAAGGCGCCTTCTGTTATGGCGAATTCCGCTCGCAGAACTCGAGCGCTCCAAAAGCGCTCCATTTGGAGCGCGCATATTCCGCTCGCAGATCTGGCTCGAGCTGGTCATTTTCCCCTCGTAGATCTCTGGCAACGCCCGCTCCACGGAGCGCCTCAAACTCCGCCGAACTTGCTCTGCGGGATTTCACAGATCTCTCCGGATGTTGACATAGCGGCCCACGTGATTTCCTTCTAAATCGGCAGTGCGCATGCGCGGCGAGGTCGCGAGGTTGGTGAGGTCGGCAAGGTCGGCGGGCCGGACGGGTCGTCGAGTTGGATCTGTTCGGGTGCATCGGTTGTTTACGTGGGATTGTGACGGCTCGAACGCTTCTACCTCCCGTAGATCACGGATACAAAGCCGGGACTGTGGAGCGTGGTAAATCGTAAGCGCTGACAGCTGTGATCGTGAGAGGAAGAACGACAGGAAAGCCTGAGGCCGACGCAAGGTTTGGCCTGTTCATTCCGCAGCCAATGATTGTTTACCTTTTTACACGGCATTCCGCCGGCGTTTTCCCGTGCAATAAAGCAAGAAAAGATTAGGCAACGACCGTGCAAGTGATGGTTTGTTACCTCTGTGTTTATTAAAGTCGTATCAGAAATCTGAACTCCACCGCTGGCAATCGCTGTCCGTGCCCCGCCGCTTCGACGCGGCCGAAAGGTATGTGACGGTGCCGAACGCCCCAGGTAGCACAAAACATTATAATAACATTAATTTTTTGTTGTGTAAGTTTAAATAACGTTTTGTGTTAGGTGTAAATGTTACAGCAACGTTCAAATAGAACACACAACGTTTTAGGTATGTTCTCAATGTTAGTGTAACGTTCAAATTAAACATACAACGATATTGTTGTGTACAAAACGTTTTAACAACATTCAATACATAACTGTAAAGCAATGTTATGAGCACTAACATTAAAGTAACATTTAGTAACATTATGCTCCTAACATTATTTTGAAGTTTACAATGAAACATAGTAACAGTGAATGCAGAACCATGAAATAGTGTTGCAGGAAGTAACATCAAAATAACATTTTAACATATATTTCCAATGTTATTTTGAAGTTTACAAGGAAACATAACAGTCAATGCAAAATAGTAAATAAATGATATAAATAGTAACACTGAAATAATGTATTGGTTTGATCACATATCTGTTTTTCAAACTTTGAATAATTGTTCCAAATACGAACATTTAAGAAATTATTTGACAATATTGTGTTTTTAACATTGTTTTGAAGTTTACGATGAAACGCCACGTACAGTAACAATTTATTGGTATAACGTTTTGAAAAGGAGTATAACATTTTTGCAAACATTGCAAGAAAATGTAGTACACTATTTTAGTTTCAGATTTTATTGAAATGTAGCGTGAAGGTACAAAAAATGGCAAGGAAAATGAAAATATATGCTATGCTACTTTTTTGGATTTCATGTCTTTTGCCCTATAAAGATGGAAGCGTTTCGATTAAGCTTTTCTGTAGCAGCTGCTAACTCCAAAAAACGGAAAATCTTGGAAACCTAAATGTAAAATGTGATCCATAGAAAGACGACCATAAATAGAATGTACTTGTTTAGCTTGTTTTTTATTCACATGAATACATTCACTTCCCTCTACCAGGAAGGTCTGAGGGGAGAGGTGGTGGTTATGTCAACTATGGAGCTTGTGGATAAGTAAAGCAATGGATGTGTATCACGACAGCCCTTTCGTCCCTTCTTCATAAACGTCAGTCTCTCGGCTTGCCAGCTTGACCCTTCTAAGGCGTTCACTATATTTCCTTGGCCCTCTTAAAGTGACCTGCATCACGCTACGATTTACTACAGAGACGCCCGAAGGTGGTGGATTAATTATCTGAAAGTATAGAAACATGAAATAAAACAAAAAGTTTTTCTTTTTCTTCTTATAAAGAAATTTCCGTCATGCTTTTTTTTTTTTTTTTAATGATCAAAAATGATTCTGGGCATATCTGGTGTTTATTACGACTAAATAACGTGTGGAATGGGAAGAAAATAAAATTGGCCAACATAATATTCGTTTCATTCGGCCAGAATAAACGTCTCAGTGTCCCAAATAATAAAGTATTTTTCTTTCTCCCTTATTCGAATTAAATATATGTATGATATATTTACTGCACTTTGTATGTAGAGAATGTAAATAGGGGTGCTGGTGCCGTGGGAAGGCTGGCATCCATGCAGCTATGTGTAGGAGTGTAGGAGTGAACGGGAAGGGAAGTGTTTTGTAAGGTGATGCTGGCGATGCGAAGTAGCCGGTTGACGATCGCTTCGTGATGGGTGCAGAGGACGGCGAGACGGTTATTTTGACAGAGGTGAAGCGACTTGTCGGCACATGTATGAGCAGGGAACTGTGCGGCTTGCAAGAACGCCGGCAAAATGTTAAGAGGCTGCGCAGCTGCGCCAGAAAGAAGGATTGGGAGATGCACTATAACTATGTGAAGTTCGGGGTTAGGGTCAGCCGGAAGACGAGATTTGCGGGGCTTTCCAGGGGTGATCCATTTCCCACCTAGGTCGTCTCCCTCTAGGGGGATTTTCATGTCCTGGCTCAGGGTGGACGCAGAGATATTGGTGAGCTGCGAAGCGGCGGTGTCGGCTGTAGCAATATTCGAGGCAGAAACGGGCGCGCCGCTCGCAGAACGAGACTCGAGCGAGCCGATCTCTCGGCGGATGTGCTGCGGCGGGCCGACGGAGCGAGGCGATGTTTACACCAGGATCACATACAGTTCTCTGGGGTTTGCGGAGCCCGGAGAAGACGTCCGCTCTCGTCGGAGGTTTGCAGCAGTCTCCGGACACTGAAGGTAAAGGCGTTCACATCGAAGAGTTCACCATTGAAGGGGGGCTACTGAGGTTTTAAGAGCCACTGATCGCAGCAATCGCATTCCAAAGACACCATGTTGTCGTAGATTGTTTGTCACCGGCTACCTCATGTAGGGCTGAGGCCAGGGCTGTAAGGATCCATCGCCGGAAAAGTGGAGGAACCACGGTGGAGGAACAAAGCAGCGACGTGAGGCTTGCCGAGTCGGTTCCTGGTGCCGACGACGTTCGAGCAACGCTTCCAAGAAGACTGGATATTCTTTCCGGCGAGCACACAATACTTAGCCAGCATGCTTGTGGCTGATGCGGATCGCAGGAGGTGGATATCAGGACAACCAACGTACAGCAAATAGGTCGAGCACGGTAAATGGCACAACGGTGGTGGCCGCCGCCATGTTAAAATGAAACGAAGCCAAACCAGCCAAGCTTCAGTTTAGTACACAATGCTCTTCAACACACTTTATTACAAATAATTATATAAATGTTACAACTTTTTTTTTATCTGAAAGTTTTAATTTAAGTCGACTAAAACAAGCACATTCACGTTGCGTCAAATAAACTTGGTCGGAACTCGGAACCAACGGGCATCGCCGCATCGCCATCGCCATCGTAAAAACGAAGCGAGTTTTAAAACTTTTGGGCGCTTTCACACTTCAGGAAAAAACATCGAAGAACGTTTTGGAAAAAGGAAGTGTCTTAGGTGCCGGCGTGCTCATAGAACCAGCTGTGGATTTGAGTCTAATTGGTGAGTGCTCGCCCACTCGTTTTACTTTTTGAGTCCTTTCTGTTCGGAGCGTTTATGACGTGTTCTTGTCTGTGCAGTCGGCGTGAAAGCGAACGTGTGCGGTTCCTTGTCGCACACGTGCTTTCCGCATTGAATGACCCTCGATCTTTTGCCAAGGAAGTCCCGGAACCGACCTGTCACTGAGCGAGCAGTCAGATTGCTGGAACTCACCGAGAGGCAAAGGTCCCACCGGAGGCACGGGGGGTCAAGCGAGGCAGTTGGTGAGTGTATCAGGGAGCTTTATCTCGTATTGTGTTGTATTGCATTTTATTGCACAGTGCCGCCCGGTGTGCAGGTATTCAGGGAAAGGCATGCGGCCATACACGTTTTGTGCCCCTGACACCGACCGGGCGGTGGACAAGGCTTGATTTCTGCAAATCGGGTGGCGGCTTGGTACCACCTGGCTAGGCGGTGTGTTTTGCGGAGCCCATGACTGCTAAAGGTAGCCGTTAGCGTGCTGGCGTTTGTATTCGCTTCCACTGTGGGAGGTTGGATTCAAGCTCGAATTTCTTCCTCGGAAACTACTCAAAACATTGCGTGACGCGCGCCTTTAGAAGTAGAGTCTGTATTGATTATGTTGTTTGCGAAGAGTATAAAGGGTTCTTTTTCAATCAATCAATCAATACTTTATTTTCTTTCACAAGAAAGATAGCAGCTGGGACAAAAAGCTGCAACAAGTGCAGCTTGGCGAGGCCCCAGCTCCAAGAATGCAACTAGCATTTGACAACAGTCAAACATGCACTAATGCACAACAGTACAGGCAAAATAAATATATATACAGGGGCGTACTTTTAGCTCAAAGTACAAAACAAAAAAAAATGACAAAATAAAACAAGACATTATTGTTACTTAGTACAGTTTTCGACTGGGGCACTGACTTTTTATACAAAATCCTGTATATGTTGCGCCACAGGCAGTACTTCATTGTGAAAGTTGGAAGAAAAAACAAAAAAGCGCATTGAGTAGTGACAAACGAAACACAAAAAGCATTGAATACTGTCTGAGGACCTATGTAGCTTCCATGGAATCCAGCAAGGTGACTGCAGCTGTTTCCACATGGCCCCGATCTCCGGCGGCAATGGGTTGCGTCCGTGAACCAAAAAGACTTCCCCAACGCCATCCTCTCAACTGTGCTCGGAACATTTTGTGAAGAGTAAAGCTATACGCACTCTGTACTGCACTTCGGCCGGAAATGGCTATACGCACTATGCGAAACTCGTATAAAACAAATTGTTTTAACGAGTTTTCTAAGCGGTGGCATAGCATAGTGGTAAGGTGTCTGCTTTATACGCAAGTGGACGCGGGTTTGATCCGTGGGGGGGGGCTACTCTTTTCTTTTTTTTCTTCTCTCTAACATTTTGTTTTGTCAAGGCATTCGGCAATATTTACGACATTTCTCTTTTACGATAAACACTGAAAATAAACGAATGTTGTCGACGAAACTTCGCAGAACTAAATGGTATGGGACTCCCTCTCCGGAGGTGCGATCAGGGACAGCGGGGTTCGGGTTGCCAGCTGGATGCCGCGATGTGGCGTTTACAGGTTAAGTTTTGTAATTAGCAGCCGCACACTGTCGCCGCGAAGCAGCATGAATGCGGGGGGGGGGGGGGGGGGGGTTAACGAGCTCCCCAGTGATACACGTGCCGTTCGAAAAGGGTGACCCAAGCGGCATGAGCTCTCCGCGTAGTGCATATAGCTTTACTCTTATGTGAATGGAGCGCGCACCAAACTTAACGCTGTACTGTCAATGAACATGGGATATGCTTGCAAGGTGCGTGCAAGTTTTTTTGTGATAATTGCTGTTTCAGCTCGGAAATTTTTGTTACCGAATTTATCTTAATATTGATATTTTGAAGTGTTGACAATGACTCAATTTTATCAGGTAACACACATAGTTGAAGGCTGATTTCTACGGCTGGGTGTGGCTAGAAATCGTATAAAAGCTAGTTCTACCGGTTTTCCTGAATCGCAATCTCCTGTGCAATACCAGAGAGCTGTGAACCTATGTTGACTGTCACAATGCGACTAGATTCTTCTTATTTTTAAAATTAGTACATAATGTAGATGGAAAAAAAACTTAAATTTCTGTCTTCAATTTCTGTTGCTGAAAGTTAAAACATGCTTGTGCATCGATTTTGAATCGTTGAAGCACTGATTTACTCGCTCCGGCAATCGGCCCATCTCGACTTTGCTCTTTTCAGTTCTCGACAAAAGACACACTTGTCAGCACGGGATCCTCAAATGAAACGTTTATAAACACCGATGCATGAGCATGTTTCATCGTTTATAAACATTGATGCATGAGCATGTTTCAACTTTCAGCAACAGAAATTGAAGGTTTCTTTCCAGCTACATTATGTACTAATTTTGAAAATGAGAAGAATCTAGTCGCGTTGTGGCGGTCTGCATAGGTTCACGGCTCTCTGTTTTCGCGCAGGAGATTGCGATTCAGGCAAACCGATAGAACTATCTTTTTGACAATTTCCAGCCACACCCAGCGGCGGAAATCAGCCTTCAACCAAGTGCTGTAGATAATAAAATCGAGTCATTGTCACCACTTCAGAATATTGATATTAAAATAAATTCAGTTCCAAAAAGTTACAAGCTTATGTAGCAATTATTAGGAGAAAACTTGCACGCACCTTGCGAGCATACCCCATGTTCATCGACGGTACAGCGTCAAGTGCGGTACGCACTCCATTCACAAAATGCTCCGAGCACAGTTGAGAGGATGGCATTGGGGAAAAGTCTTCGATTTAGGGATGCAAGCCACTGCCGCCGGAAACTGGGGTCATGCGGAAAGCGATGGAGCTCAAAGACATTGCAGCCGCACTCACCTTGCCGGATTCTGTACAAGCTACATGGGTACTCAAACAGTATTCTACGCTTTCTGTCGTTATTCGTGCACCTTAACTGTGCAACGGTGTCCCGATGACCGGGGGACTGTCGCCATCCAAGCCCGTGCTTCTAATTAAGTTTGGGAGTTTAAAACAGAGAAGAAAACGCGAATGAAGTTTGGGCAATGCCTACACCCAACACTGGCAAAGCCTCCCATCCGGGACTTTCACTCTTTCTAACGCTCCATCCAGCAAGAAAGAAAGCGCCGGTAGCCCTTTCCCCTTTTCTCCCTCGCCCTCTTTCAGTAAAACGGTCTATATAGACATTTTCTGTGTACTGTCGTCCCCAGCCACCTAATAGGCCTATCCGGTACGGGCGACGAAAAAATAATCCAACGTTTCAACCTGCAAATAGTAAAAAAATAAAGGGGAGGCAAAACGAGAAAGTGTGACGGTTACGTTTATATCCTAAATGCCTTCTATTGGCATGGCAAAGGCAAAACAATGTTTTCGCCCATACTGGAAGTGACGTCAATTCAAGATGGCCGCGCACTTGCAGAAAAGGTCTGTATGGCTCTGCTCTGCGGAAAAGCAACACCAGCGGAAGCAAGCTTTACGGGTGTTGCTTCTCCGCAGTGCACCAGTGCTCGGAAAAAAGTGCGCTCAACGGTGCCGCGAGAACAAAAAGTATGAATTACACGAAAACGCTCTTCGAGTGAAGCGGCTTATGAATACATTGAAAAAGTAGCGGGACAACCCAAGTTTTGAAAATTGTTTGACTTAACCAGAAGTATTAAATATCCGAGTTTGAATTATCGCGAGCCTACTGTATACACAAAGGGAGATCTGGCTCAGTTTAATGTGCTTAATATCACTGAACAGTTGTGCAATTCTAATTTGCTAGTTTTATTTCTTAAGCACTTGTTGTATGGGGTATTCATATCAATGCAAATTTTTACGTTGGTTCAATTTATGGAAGGTTTGTTTTATATGTCATGTACAGTAGAAAGCAGGGGAGCTGGGCTAGTTAGTAAGCACGTTGCTCGCTCACTTTAACCATGTATGTCACATACAATTTGTTGTTATTGTGTGTTGATTTCGAATCCTCTTCTGCTCTTTATTTCAAGCTGCACTTGCATTCACTATGAAGATACCGAAGAAGTCTTCAACTGGAGGAAAACTATAAGCACAAGCATGGAGGGGCATCAAGATGGCCACCGCAAGGACAACTATAATGTAAATTTTTTCCAAAGTTAAAGCAAGGCATGCCTTCTTCCAATAAAGGTATTGTGGCAAGTAGGTATGGCTCAGCTTCAAGCCGTCACAATATATACTCTTGTTTGTTCATTCCTAATCACCTGTTCTAGTCACCACTTCTAGTCAGTTTCAAGCTTGTTGCTGTAGTACAGAGCGCGACACTGTTAGCACGAACAGGCGATCGCCGGTTTTTCCAGTTTTTCTCTGTGGAAACCAAGGGATGTCATCCAAGTCGTTATTGCTATGGAAAGAGCTTATTTAGTTCTATAATGTAAGCGATAAAATTTAGTGCTCGCTAATACTATTTAGAAGTAAAATGCGAAAATGCGCCGATATCGTGTTCGCGCTAACAGTGTCGCGATGTGTACATACAGATTTGTTTTAAATTATTGGTGACTCATTTTAACAGTTGAGTCTAGCAGCATCCTTGCTCGTATGTAATATGCTTCTTTTGGTTTAATTTGAAACCACAATAAATCTGTTTTAGTACATGTACCTGACTGATTTCATCTTTGCAAGGGTAGTAAATTGCAATTAATTTTGTCTCAATATGTGCTGTGATGAAAAGGAGCTTGGTAATGATCGTGCATTCTAGCGTTGTTGTTAATAGTGTGCAGTATTGTGCCTTTCACAAACATTCTTTTCCTCAGTTAACGGATATGCTACGATCAAGCTTCTTCAAAAGGTGCATACAGTCAATTCTCTGCAGTTATGTATATAGTGCACTAGATTCCGGTGGTTCATCTTCTGGAAAACATTGCTATGTATGTATGCGAAAAAGGACCTCCTCGAAGACCCAGGACGCAATATTTTGCTGCAAGTCTTAGCTTTTTCAGACCTTGGAAAAGCCATGTCTGTAGCGAAACACTGCCTCTCTTTGGGTTTCAAGGAGGTTCCTTTCCAACACCTTTCTTCCAGCTTTGACTACCTATGGTTTTGTTGGTACGCTAGTTTATAAAACATTAAATTCACATCAAAGAAAATGGTACTGCTACACTAGCAGAATATCCACAAAATGTTAGAAAGAACTTTTCAGTTGACGAAGACAAAAGTATTGTAATCAGATGCAATTGCTACCCATGAAGTTCGCCTCGTTCAACAGCAGAGGTGTAACTGCATGGGTAGCGGTTGCGTCTGATTTACAATATTTTTGTCTTCGTCAACTGAAAAGTTCTTTCTAACATTTTGTGGATATTCTGCTAGTGTAGCAGTACCATTTTCTTTGATGTGAATTTAATGTTTTACAAACGTTGCATAGCGGTTGTAAAAGTGTTTCACGAATGTTAATATAATGTTAGTTTAATGTTTTGCAAACATTAAATTTATGTTGTAGGAACGTTTCCTGTGTGTTAAAATAATGTTTGGAAAAACATTAATCTAACGTACACATAAACATTGTCAAAACATTAAAAAAAAGGACATTAAGGACATTTTTCAAACGTTTGGGCCAAACAAAAAAATAACATTATTATAATGTTTTGGTGCTACCTGGGACATTGGGATGCCGAACGAAGATGGTGTCCCGACGCTATTGGGCACCCCACTTTGCTTAACAGCACGAATGAGGCAGTTCAAAGACACGAAAAGCCTTCGCACTTGCCCGAGAGTGCGAGGGCTCGCGCAGTGCGTGATTCAGATTGAGAAAACTTTAGGATTCTCAGAGGCGAGT